>RJWT010009673.1:0-24950 GCA_004365215.1 Cuniculus paca | reverse complement strand
GTCATGGTATTTCTGCCTGAGAGCCAGCCAACCATGGACTGAATCCACTGAAACAGACTCAAAAGGAACCTCTTCTCCTTTAAATTCTGGGTGTCAAGTATTTTGTCCCGGTGATGGGAAAGCAACTAATACAAGTGTTGAAGTTGCAAATCACTCCAAGCTGTTAGTCAGCTTGAGGTTCCCATAGATGCCAAAGGTCACTGCGTTTCTCCCGGAAATGTAAACCATCATGGTGCCATGGCGAGTTTGCTGCAACTGCTGCTGTGGGTGCACTGGCACACAGTTTGGGAACCACTAGTGTAGTCAGTTTTCTGTGCGCCGAGGACTCTGGTGCAGTGATGCAGACAGACATAGCACTGCTCCAAGTCTTACAGGTTAGTGAATGTGACCAGCATGAATAAAACAATCATGCCAATAAATACATTATAACAAATGATGATAAATGCAGTGAAGTAAAAACAGCATGTTATCAATTGGGCCATATTCTCAGGCCTAGGAGAAGAATCTATCCTCATTGGGTTTTCAAGCAGGTGTTTCCTTTGGCAGAAGCAACCCTACAGTTGTACTCAGCACCATCTTTTGTAAAACAGTCACTTGGTCTAGGAAGTCAACTCATAAGTCTCAACTTGTGGAACTAAAAATAACAGTGTTCACCTTAATGAGAGGCATCACTCTGGGGCCCAGGAGATCTACATGTTGTGTCAGCTTGGTTTTGGGGAAGATATTTAGAGAAGTTTCTTCAAGAAAGATCACTTCATTGTTTCAGTAAAACTTCGGCTATAAAATTTAGGAGTGGGTCCAGGCTGGACACCTGGAACTAAAATGCATGGGTAGCTTTTGTCCAGGTCCCAGACAGACTGAAACGTCCCACTTGGAAGCAGGCTTCCCGGCTTCCTGGGTCTCTAACCGAGGCCACCATCTTCACATCCAGCTCCCTGTTCTTCAAACTCGGCGATATTTGAGGTACCAAAAAGGTAGGCACAGGCCCCAGGCCTCTCTTGTCAAACTGAAGTATGGAGCCATAGGATCAAAAAGATAATTTTGCAGGGGAGAATTTAGGCAGCATCCTCTCACGCTCCAGTTCCAAGCCCCATCAAAATCCTCTCCCTGGCCTTCTCATAGTCATCCTTAGGTTGACCAGGCATGAATCTAGAGCTCCCACTAGTGGTCTGAGCGAAACACCAACATTACTCCGCCATCTGTTTCTTTTCTTACATTGTGGTAACAGCCACAGCTGAAGTCCACAGGAAGCATCCAAAAATGCCATCTTTACATTTTGGGGGACATTTCTCCTATGCTTGCAGTTTTTCATGGACCTCAAGGAACAATGGATACCTCCAAGTCTTTGTGAAAGTCTCCTTGTGGTTGACCCCAAAACCTCAGCCACTAGGAGGGAATTCTATCGCCTTCTGCAATTCACCCATTTTCATCTTCAGAGAATTGCTCAGAAGTAAGAGGTGTGAGTTTTTCATGCTCATATATATTCCTGTGTGCATTCACAAACACACATACATACACACGGATTTGTCTTCCCTTGCCTTTGCTGTTATGGAGTCAGGTAGTGTGGTGGAGTTAGTTCTAGAGTGAGTGGCCTTAGAAAAGCTCTGCACAAGGGATTAAGAAAAAACACTCCTCCCCTCCTCTCCTCCGTGATTCTTTTCCCCAGGTCTCCTTCCCTGGGCATCTGAATGCTGAGTTGGGAGAACCTAGCAGGAAGGTTTGCAAAGGAGGTTTGCAGCCTTCCTGGGGTGTGGATTACAGATACTCCTAGAGCCCAGGTGCAGTGGGTTCCTGGACTGCCTCAAGGTCTAGCCCAGATCCCTGGAGGATCAAACTCTTGTTCAGGGCAAACTCTTGAGATTAACAAGAACGTGCTTCAATAGCCAAGCTGTGGAAACAGTCTCAGTGCACATCAACACATAAATGGGTAAGGAAAATGTGGTATATATGCACAACAGAATATAAAGACTCCATAAAGAAGAACGAAAGCGTGTCATTTGCAGAAAAATGGACGAAACTGTAAGACCATCATGTTAAGAGAAATAAGGCAGACTCAAAAACTAGTTATCACATGATTTCTCTTTTATTGGAGGAAAAGTCAATTAATTAATTAAAGGAGCAATGACAGGAAACTGGAAGGTAGACTTTTGGGTAGGAGGGAAGAGGTTTAGTGGAAGGGAGAGGAACAGGAGAGGGAGTAATGATCAAGGTATGTTAAATGCATGTACCAATTTCCCAAATGAATCTCACACTGTGTATTACTAACATGATGTAAACAACAAACAAACAAACGAACACCCCATCACAGCAAAGGCTAGATGAGTATAGGGCCATGCATTCAGGGTTCCCAGGTGAAGTTAAATACTGCCTCATCACACCAAATGGATAAAAACATTATTAAAAATATTTTTAAAATGCTGGACATTCCAATTAAAAGTTTTCTGACCCTTACCCGGTGTCCCTCTCACCACATGTATGAGCCAGCAAGACTTCAGAGCTCTGATCTTATTCATCACCTGTGACAGAAAATGAAAAACAAAATGCAACAACCATTCATGGTTTCTAATAATAAAGAAATGGAGGCTATTGATGATTTGCCAAGGAGATTCTGAAAGATGAGGAAACATTTCCAGCAAAGAACCAAGAGACAATACTAAAACGGCTCCTGAGGGCAACAGGCTGAGTTGGGACCCCTAATGTTCATAAGATGAAGTCCTCCCAGTAACTCAGGATGTGACTGTACTTAGACATGGAATCTGTCTCTCTGGTTTTTCTTTTTCTTTTTGACAGAAGTGATTACGTTAAAATGAGGTCCTTAGGGTGGCCGATGTCCTTCTAGGTAGAGAAGCTTGGGGCACAGATGCACACTGAAAGGCCACATAAAGAGAGGAAGTCAGCTCTCTGTGAGCAAAGAGAGAGGCCTCAGAAGAAACCTACCTGTCTGGCACCTGGTTTTCAGTTTTAGCCTTCAGAAATGGAGAGAATAAACCTGTTGTTCCAACCACCCAGCCTGTGGGACTTTATTCTGGCAGTCCTCAAACGTGTTCAAGGTTGGGAGCTTTTCCGACAGTTTTAATGAAGGTGACGCAGAATTCAAATTGATACCAGTGACCATAATAAAAATGGAATTTCGACTTAGGTGATTCTCACGCTGGAGTCTTTATGTAAATGGTAAATATTAATTATTCACACAGTTTGCAAGAGGCTTTAAAAGAACATTTTGGAAGAAAAATGTATTTTAGTGAAGACTGCTTTCTACACATATTCAGGTCACTTCATGAGGCTTCCTGCTGCAGATATGAGCCTGGCTTTCACACCTCCTCCAGGTGTTTCCTCCACCTCGAGAGCTCTGGTGTGAACACAGGTCCTGGAAGAAAAATGGAAGCTCTGGGTCTCTTGGGCACCAGGCACTGGGTAAGTGTATTGTTTTACCAGAAGCTTGTTATGTACACACAGAGCCAGAGACATGGAGCTTCCTGCAGGAGCTTTTTGTGCCAAAACATCCCATTTTCTCAGACTTTCTCAGAAATCCAGATGCTTTCACTGTGGGGCAGAGCCTCATTCTGAGTTGTAGGGTCTCAGAGCAGCTGGGAAGAATTTCTGCCCCACAGGGAGACATCATTGCATGTTTGGCAGGTCTCACTGTGTGCACAGTGTGACATAAGGGCAATGGGGCATGCAGTCTGCTCTAAGGACAATTCCTTACCGCTGAGGCCTTGAAGCACAATATAACTGACTCCTCCGCAAGTAGCTCAACTCCTATAGCCTTCCCATTACCCCAAGCCTATTTTGTCCTAAAAACTATTTTATGTGGTGAATAGATCAGATATTGCCAATATCTCAGTTTTACAGATGGCCAGGTGTGGTGGCTCACGCTTGTAATCCCAGCACGTGGGAGGCTGAGGCATGAGGATCATTGCGAGTTTGAGTCCAGGCTGAGCTACAAAGTGAGCTCGAGGCCAGCCTGAACTGCATAGTGAGACGCTGTCTCGAAAAGACAAAAAGAAAGTCAATTTTACTGGTGAGGAAAGTGATGTCCCACAGGGTGACTGTGACCAACACCTACATTGTTATCAAATATTGGTAGGAAATGTGCACAGAAGAGAGGCTTTTAAAGCAGCCCGGTGCTGATTTCTGCAACAGTACTGTCTTGACATTTGCCCCAGGGCCCCAGAGGAAGAAAACAAAACTGGGGCTAAAGAACATGGTGAGCTAAGCTGGCAGAGCCCATGGTCTGGGGGCAAAGAAAGCATGCATAAGGGCACAGGTTCTACAAAAGGACCACTGGACCAAACATGCTATAAATATGTGGCACAAAGAATGAAGGTATGAACTTGTGTAGGTGGCAGCAAAGGTTATGAGGCAGAGTGGTGTGACTGCTCAATTAGATGCACAGTACATCTTGAAGGAGACTAACTCATCAAAAACATAACAATTTTCCTGAGGTAGTACCCATGTTTAAACTTACCCTACATCAGGTATCACCTAGATGAGAGAAAGGAAGTCATGTTCACACCAAAGTGTATAATTCAAAATTTGCAGCCTAATGATTCCACTCCTAAGTCTTTTGGATCTTGACTTCTTTTTTTTTTTTTTTTCTCGGCACCAGGGATCAAACTCACAACCTCGCGCTTGCCAGGCAGGCTCTTAGGTCAGTGAGCTAACTACCCGGCCCTTGTCTTTTTGAGACAGGGTCTCACTATGCCATTCAGGCTGGCCTTCAGCTCCCTTTGTAGCCCAGGCTGGTCTCGAACTCACAACGATCCTCCTGTCTCAGCCTCCCGAGTGCTGGGATTACAGGAGTGAGCCACCACGCCCGGCTAGGTCTTGACTTCTTTATCTACAGAAAGATCTTTCCATCTACTATAAGTAATGGTAATAGCTTCATTTACTAATAAAGAGCTGCCTTTAGGTGAATTTCTTAGAAAAATCTCTTGAGATCTAAGAATCCAGAAAGCCCTTTGGTCGTGTTTCTCTAATTCCTGTAGACGATGGTGGCGCCCGTGCTTCTTTCATCCCCTGGCTGTGACTTGCATTTCTGCTCCCCTGAGACCGCCCGTTGGAGAGTCATTTGGGGCCCCATAAATCTCCTACAGTGAACTGAAAACCGCCCACTCCCTGCTGATGCAGCCCTGCGAGCACTGGGCTTGGTGATCCGACACCATCGGCATGGAGTAGACCGCTTTCTTGGGTGAGCAGCAGGCTCAGGGTGTGGAAAGCAGAACGCAGGACGCACTGACCCTCCCTTTCCCTGGCCCTGTACTGCCCACCTGCCCCTTAAGGCACTTACCCTTCACCCCTCATCTCAGTTCCAAATGGCAGCACGCGCTGCCTGCAACCTCCCTCCCATCTTTCCGTGGGTTTTTAAGCTGCCCTGCCTGAGTCTTAGAGTCTTGGAAGAGCACAAGGTTTCACGGACTTATTTGGCCATGGAATCTACTCTTCAAAGAGATTTTCCTTACAAAGAGAAGACTTCCAAGCGCAAGCTTCGGGAAACACTAATTACCAAGTAATTATCAGATCTTCGGGGGGTACGAAGTTAATCTAGAGCTAGAGACATGTGCTGAAAACACGGAGAGCACGTTCTCCCTAGGCAGAGAAGAGCTGGAGGGGATTAGCCGGGCTGCTGCCCTCTTGCGAGAGCAGCAGGAGCTGTAGTGTGCTGGCTCACAAATTTCAGCGAGTATCAGGCCTTCTATCTGCAAATGTGCTGAGATCTGGACTCCTAAGGACTGAAATATGCCTTGAAAAAATTTTCTCTGAAGAAGAAAGCCTGGGTCTTCCTCAATGGTGTAAACACACAACACCACACCACACCACAACACAACACAACACGACTGATTATTTTTCACAATGAATAAATGTACGATTTAATTGAGTTGACCAAACTGGACAGTTGTTCTAGAAAACAGTGTCAAAGTACTCAATAATTGTACATTTTTCTTTAAACAGCCCTAGTCAAATGCAGCTCTTCTAAATTGTCATTAACTCTGGGAGCAAGAATCATTGTTGTGAAAGTCTACTATACCTTGGGTGTAATTTTCTTGCACAAAGGAAAAAAAAATAACTGGCACCATTACGCAAATTATCTCTGCACAGAGTGCTACTATTTCAAGATTGGCATAGCAACAGCTGAATACTGTATGATTTCCACATATTTCATTTCTCCAGTTACCCTCAAATTCTTTGGGGAATGTATTGTGATTCTTTCATAAGAGCAATGGAACTATCAACAGCAAGCCAAACCACTGATATTCACAGAATCAGGCCCCATAATGTGAAATCCTGTATGAGATTTAAAAAGCAATAACTTCAATCCAGAGAGTTAGTTTTGCATAATAACCAGCATTTCAAGAAGTGAGTACATTCAGTATGACAGGATGGTGTAGCCATTTACTGGTTACAGTTGCTTTTTCACTGAAGGTAATGTAGTTTAGTCCTCTGCATACAAGTTCCGATTTCATAGGTCCAACCAGCCACAGATAGAAAATACTAGAAAAACACTGCATATATAACTGAATATATATGCTTTTTCTTATGATTCCTTAAACAAAACAGTGTAACAGCTGCTTATTAGAGATGATTTAAAGTATATTGGAAGATGTTTGCAGATTATGTACAAATACCAGGGCATTTTAAACAAGGGACTTGGTATCCATGATGCTGGAATCGGAAGGGATCCTGAAACCAGTCCTCTGCAAATACCAAGGGAAGACTGTATCCAGCTCTACAGTAGACACAGTACCTCACCCAGACCACCTGCTTCTTAGTGATCCGGATGAAGTTCCTGCAGAATGTGTCTACTATTCTGCCAGAGACCAGCTGAGCTGGGCCACGAGCTCACCCAGGTCATTTCCTAAGAGTGGAGCAGCAGGTAAACCACGGCTCTCTTTCACAGCTTGGGAATGAGCGGCTGCTAAGAAAAGTAAGGCCTTTGGATCCTCTGCAGAAAGTCAGGAATGATAACAACACAAGAAGCAGAGGACAAGCCCGTGTCAATGCATCATCAGAGGGGCCTTGCTTCAGAGTGGTCACATGGCAATGCTTCCTCTGATTGCTTATCTTCCAGGAGTGTTTTGCAAACATCTAGGCCATGTGAAGTAGGCTGAAGACATTCCAGTGTACTACATCTGGAAGCTGCAAGCCTCCAGTTGGGACAGGCTGTCTTATGCTGTAAACTTCTCAAGGACAGAGCCTATATTTAACTTGTCATGTCTCAAAATGAAGAAGGGATGAAAATGTGTGACCCCACTTCCTCCTACAGTGCAACACCATTCACACCCGGAACATGAAGAAGTGTTTCTCTCCTTTAAAGGTCTCCCTGGAAATGTATCTTTCAGATTTACCCAGTACACTCCACTTGAGGGCCCTCCTAGTCATAAGAAAGCAGAGAAAATTTCTAAGTGGAAAGGAGGGTTGAGAATAAATGAGGGAGTTTGACATGGAGGTCCTCCCTACCCCCAGGGAACCAGAGACTCCAAAGAGAACCCAACCCCAGAGCATTCCCAAGGGGCAATTTACGGGTGGTGCTGATGCATGGGATGATGAATGCCCAGGAGACACTCAGGCTTGTAGCCATCCAGGGCAAGCAGGCAGGCGTGACTCAAGGCAGTGGGGAAGGCTTCTGCCTGTCGGTGTGTTTCCATCTTGATGTTGAATCAGAGAAGGCACAAGTAGTGTTTTTTTTCTAAACTCATCGGACTTCTCTTTAAAAAGAGAATGTGCTGGTATCTTAGTATTGTGTTACTATAACCAAATACCTGAGATCATCAACTTTAAAAGAGAAATGTTTTATTATGATTCACGGTTTTGGATGGTTTAGTCAATGGTTATTTGGCCATGTTGCTTTGGGCCTGTGGTAAGACTGTTCATTATAATGGAGTACATGGTAAAGGAAGCTTCTCATCTCACGGTGGCTGAGAAGAAAAAACAGAGAGAGAAAGAGGAGGGGCCATGGTTCCAGTATTCCCTGCAAGGGCATGCCCCTAGCAACCTGACTTCCTTTTACTAAGGTCCACTCATTAAAGGTTCCATCATCTCCCAGTGGTGAGTGCCACAGGCTAGAGATGAGGCCTTCACATGAGCTTTTAGGGGACATTCAAGATCCAAGTAGTATGCACTGGGAGTGGTGACACAGCCTTGTAACCCCAGCACTCAGGCAGCTGAGGCAAGAGGATCTCTGTGAGTTCCAGGTCAGCCTCGGCTATACAGTGAGTTCAAGTTTAGACTGGACTACCTAGTGAGATCTTGTCTTAAAAAAAAAAAAAGATAGCAGCAAGTAGAAATTTTCCCTACATGAAAACATGGCCAATGTAGCATCACACAGATTGGACAGGCTCACTTTAGTTCTTAGCTCTGCTGCATTAAAACTCCAGCAAAATAAGGTTGGTTGCAGTAAAAAAAAAAAACCAAAAAAACAAAAAAGAACAAAACAAAACAAGGTTGGTTTGAGAGTTAAAGAGAAAGATATACAAAATGCTCAGCGCAGATCTTGGTGAAGAGCAAAAGATACCTGCTGCTC
Source organism: Cuniculus paca (assembly GCA_004365215.1). Lineage (NCBI taxonomy): Eukaryota > Metazoa > Chordata > Mammalia > Rodentia > Cuniculidae > Cuniculus > Cuniculus paca. The sequence goes on along the minus strand of RJWT010009673.1, from coordinate 16,429 downwards.
TCAATGGTAGTTATTGTTACGTTGGCACTGGTGTCAAAGGAATCCAGGATGTGTTTAGCATGGTGAACTTCAGCAATACTGAGAAGTCATCAGTAAAGAGGTGAACAGAGGGCAGAGGGGAAGTTAAAGTGCCAACCTCAACCAGCTACCAGGCATGCTTGGGGGAAAGCCAGCTTCTCTACCCTGCAATCTGAATTCCCCTCTTGCCTATCACTGATTCCTCACCCCACCTGAGGGGGTCACGGCCCCACATTGAAGTATTCCTTGGTCATATCCATATCCTTGATCTATTCCTTTAGCCATAGCACACCACTATATCCAGCCAGGCACACATTTCTTTATTCCACACCTCTCTGCTAGGAATCAGATAACCAATATGAAGATAGTATTAATGACTGAGAGGGCTGCACAGTTGTCTCCCAGTAAATTCACGTTTGTGGCTAATATCCTAAGGGCAACTAGTAGAGATTTCTCGATCTGAGTCTGAAAGGGAGATGGTTTTAATCAGAGATGTTCTCAGGAGTGTTAAAATCAAGCCCTCAAGGTACTTACCTTCTTTGCCTAGGTAGAACGTCAACCTTTCAAGTAAGTTGAGAGGATCTTAAAATCCTTGACTTGGTTCATGATTAAGTTACTATTGTAGCGAAATTTTTTTGAAATTTCTTTGGGGTGAGTTTTCATCATCTGCAAAATGGATGTATAATAAATCCATTCTTTATCTCTTAGGCATGCTTTATCCTAAAAGAATGAGCCTGTGATAAACCATCATGAAGGGGTAGCCAGAGAATAAAATTGTGTTGATTGGAGGGAAGCAGGTAGATTAATATAAGCAGTAGTCATGACACAAGCCAAACTTAATAGTTTTAGAACAGAGTGTAATAATTCTGTTGTATATTAGTATCAACCGAAATTTTTTTTAAAAAATCAATTCTTGGCCCACCTGCAAAGATTCTGATTCAATTGATATGGCGTAGAAACTGAGCATCAGAATTGTTTTTAGGTTCTTAAGATGATCCTACCATGCAGCCAAGACTGAGAGCCACTGTTTGAGTGCAGTGTTGGTAAGAGAAAGCAGGTGAAACAATGGCGTTTTCTTAGGTAGATTTTGGTTGTGATCATGAGCAGATGCCAGCTTTAAATTCTGGCAGCACTCGGCAACTGAGAGTTTCGCATTGTGACTGCAGTTCTGGGGAAAGCGGCCTTGGAAAGAAGCTAAGAATCACAAGCATCTCTGAAATGTGAGCTAGAGGACCCCTTGAAAATCTTTTCCTTTAATCTTCTTTCTTATCGCTGTGAGAACACTAGCTACTCAGTTTATGTCTTTGGGCCTCAATTTCCCTATCCATTAAATAAATGGTTTGGATTACATACACTCGAAGTGTCTTCTAGTTTTATCATTCTAATGATTCTAAGACAGTCTTTCAGCATCAGAGAAGATAGAATAGTTACACATCCTCTTGAATATTCTGTTCATTCTTTATCTGAATTCACCCTGGAAAATCTTCTGAGCCACAAGCCGTACAGCTCCCGTTCATTCTGCTGCTGGCCAAATGCGACCTGGGCTGATGCAGCTGCAGTTCCATTCCGGAGGCCTCCTTCTTCCCAGCCTCCTCAGGCAGAATGAAGGATTCCGTATGATTCTTGCAAAAGCAGCCTGTTGTCATTGCAGGAGCATTCTCTCCGCTCCCCAGCAAGCATGTGACTTGCTCGCTGCTGGTATCTGCACAGGAAGTGGTGGAATGTGGAAGTTTACTCGATGTCAACGCACATGCATCCTCCCGTTCCCAGCCTGTGGAGGCCCGCCAGCAGTTGTGGCACTCTTTGTCCTGGCCCTCTCAGTAGCCTGCAGCTGCTTTAGTTTCCTGTTTCTTGCTTTTCTGAACAGAGCTTAAGGAAATTAGCAAACAAAACAAAACAAAACAAAACAAAACAAAACAAAACAATGTTTATTGCTTACATCCTATGCTGCAGGCTCTGGGCTGCAATGCCACACTTGGTCTCTTCAGGCTTCAGAAAATCAAATGGGAGGGACTCATCCCAGACAGTTCCCAAGTACAAAGTTTTCTCATACATTACATAAGCTTACTGGAAAGCACCAAGTCTGTCTTAAACCTCAGAGAAATGAGTCCCAGTATATGCCGTCTCCAAGACTGTGAGGGAAAAGAAATGCAGCAGGGAGGAAGGCAGGGAGCTGAAGCGCACACTGGATACCTTTGCATGTGAGTGGGAAGAGCAGAAGATGAAAGGAGACAGGAGGCAGATTTAGTGCAGTCTTGTCTATGCAATGGTTCTGAAAATAAAGGTGAGAATTTCTGGGTCCAACAGAACACCTGACATAGGTTAGTCTGCACATAGACCTCAGCTCAGGCAAGGCCTAGAGATACCCTGTCATGCATTTTATGCTTATCCTTTTGAGGCACTGAGTACAGTGGCATCCAATAAGCCCGATGTGGTGGTGCATGCCTGTAACCCCATCACTCGGAGGTTGAGGCAGGAGGATCACCATGAGTTGGAGGTCAGGCCAGCCTGGGCTAAATAGTGAGTTCAAAGCCAGTCTGAACTACATAGTAAGATCTGTTTAAAAGAAAAAGAAAAGAGAAAAGAAAAGAAAAGGAAAAAATAGGTGTCCAATAAAGGCTGCCATGTTTGATTCTGCAATTAAAGAGCAAGGAGATCTCAGGAAATCAAATATTTTATTGATTTTCCTAATAATGTCCCAAATCTCCCCCTTACCCTGCCACCACCATCTTCTGCAAGTTGGCCATCTGCTGAGGAAGAGTCAGTCATTTGCTGGGAAATTCATCTCCCAGATGTTGTCCAGTGCCCAATGCAGCTTTACAAGGTAGAATTCCTTGCCTTTTAGCAAATGGAAAAAATATTATTCTCATAACTTTTACCAAGTAAATCCACAACCAGTCTCTAAGGAGGTCACATCAGAGCAGGAAGGCTTTGTTCTTGGGCCTCCACACACAGCTGAGGCCACTGAAAAGCAAGCGGGTGCTTGAGAACAGCCCATGTTCTGGTCACCAAGCCATGGGCCCCTGAGAGAGGTATATCTGCTCAGAGGAAAGGGTGTTATTTACTAATTCTTACAAGGTGTTGTATGCATTAGCAACAGCCTTGCTCTTTCTTTTTTGTTTTTAAAATTACTTTATTTGAATACAAGTTTGTCTTCAACTTTGCACTTATAAATATAGTTTATTGCTTGCTTTGTCTTAATCTAATATTAGGCCTGAGAACCCCTGGAGAATGTGTATTGTGTCAAGGACGGCAGAAGGGAGTTCCTGCTCCAGCAGGAGCAGCCTCCCAATCACAGTCCTCTGGGATGAGCTTTGAAGAGCTGAATACCATTTTCTGCCCAGGCCCAGGAGGTATTTTGAGGCCATCTGGCTGGGTTAGCTATTTCATGCAGAAACAAAAAACTAATGTCTCTGCCCAGCTTCAGATTAGAGCCAGCTTTCTGTGTGGGTCCTGAGATATCACCTGTCTCATGCATCTCTGCTGAAACTAGTTATCCACCATGGAAGGTTTCATTCACTCTTCCCAAGGCCACGAAGGAATAATACAATCCCTTTGAGTTCACTGAGTGGTCATAGGTGTCCACACATGTCCCTCCTCACCCTCATCCATCTGCAAGCTCCATTGATTTACTTATTGGGCAATGTGACATTTCCCCTAAAATGTCCTTTCCTTCCGAGGGAGTTCAACTACTTTTCCAGTTGTTATGCACCACAGAGAAAAGGAGCAGAGTCAAACTTTTCTTGGGTTTTCCTTGTGATACTTCTAGGACCTTCAAGGATCAGTCTTGGGCTCCTTCATAGATTTAACAAACTCCTTGACTTCTTCTTCCAAAACCTTGTTTCTCCTCTCCACATCCTCCCGAGAGCGTTCCACATTGCGAAGGGTGATTTCCAGAGCTGCAAACTTCTTCTTTTCCTTCTCCAACTCTTCATTGAGCTTTACCACTTTAGCCCAGACATCGTAATTTTCCTTCTCAAGACTGTGAGGAAGGAAAGAAAAGAATGAAAGAGTAGGGTATTAATTTTAGACTCTTCCTTCACACTCTTTCACTCTTGCTCACAACCTCACTATTCCTTCTCCTTTCCAAAATCCACCAGTGAAGTCCTACCTGTGCCTCCCATTTGTGCTCTTCCTCCCATGTGGGACTTTCCAGGAACTTCAATACCCAGAGTATGACTGAGCCCTTTCTTTGTCATTCAACACCATCTTGTGATATTACTTATGATACTGTTTCTTATGTTTTTCTAATGTTTTGTATCCTCAACCAGAGAGCAAAATCTTTGAATGAAGAGTTTGCTCTAATATATGGATGCTTCCAGTCTATGGCACCTGGTATCTGTCTTGTTCAATAAAACTGCAGAGACCCGGTCCATATTCCACATGCCCAACATTTCCATGCACATGATACCTCCTCACCCTGTTCCAAAGCATGGATCAGAACCTTTCTTTACTAAAGTCCTCCTTGGGATCAAGACTTGGAGGAGCAAAGGGAGCTGACTTGACACTGTCCTGTCAGCTCCAAGCCAAAGATCTGCAGGTTTTCTTGCTTCCCAGGATTTTTATTGTAACTGACCAAAGTCTTCATGTAGTCCCAGGTGCCTCTTCTCAGATTATTAACCCTTAGGGATGGGTGCATACATTTCATTTTTAAGACAAAGATGGGAAATTTGAACCCGAGGATGGATGTGAAATTCAGACTGTGTGATTGGAAGTGATTCAGAATTTCATCTTGCCGGGTAGTGCCTACTCACTCTTAAAAGCCTGCCTGTGTTCACGTGGAAACATGAGCTCCCATCTGAACCTGTTCCTAGTTTCTGGTTTCAATGGCCTTGGCCCATTCTACACAAAACAGTCCTTTAGAATCTTGCCTACCCCTGTCTTTATTGTCTTATAGAAAAATTGGTCTTGTTTATTTTAACCCTTTCCTTACAAATTTCATTTTCTTCTCAAAGTTCTCCATACCCTATAACTTAGAGAAAATCTGGGACACACTGTACTACATTTCAACCACTAATTCTAGTGGAGAGGTAGAATCTGAGCGGGCTCAGGAGCCTGGCTTTTAAATCCCACTCCACCAGTGATCAGTCATGTGAACCTCTGTCATATTTTTCTACTTCCTGAGTTCCCATTTCTTCTGTTTCATAGGATCACTGTAGGGGTTCCATAAGATGTCTCCGAAGCACAAAGTTTAGAGTAGCTAATGCCAGAAGCTCATCTTTCTCTCTCTGCTATGGATGGCAGTCCCCTAATAGGTGGGTTCACAGGACTCTGTTTTATTCAGAAGGATTAGCCACCTCTGTGGAAGCTGGTTTTTCCTATTTTATTTTATTTTATTTTATTTATCCTACTCTACCAATGACATTCATGCTAAAGTGTGTAGTAGTTAAATTGGATTGTCAACTTGATTGTCTTCAGAGCTGCTCAGGGGATTAGAAAAGCATATTTCTGGTTGTGTCTGGATGGGTTATGCAGTGTGACTTTGGGTACTATATATGGTCTCTGGCATGTTACTATGCTCTGCTTTCCAAGCTTTCAGGAATTAAACAGTCTCCCCACCCCACACCTTCCTGCCATGTGTCTGTGCCAACCAATGACAGACTAAAACTTTTGAAACTATGAACCAAATTAAACCCCTCCTCCTATAAATTGTAGGCGTCAAGCAGTTTGTTCAACAATGGGAAAGCTGACCAGCACACAGTACAATCAGCCTTCTCTGGGTTTCTTTGGTCACCGCCAAGATGTCACAGAAGACTTGTAATTCTACAAGTGATCAATTTCAGATTCTTAGCCAAAGGAGTTACACTTTGCTTCTATATAGACAGCTCCACGCAGGGTACATGGATGAGGGCTTACAACTTTCTTCCTACCAGTATCTGAGTCTTAATGGATAAAGAAGTGACCATAAATATGAAAACCCACTAATGCATATTTGCCAATCTTATGACTAATGTTCATGTGAGCTAATATGGAGCGAGGTTATTACCCATAAAAAAGAATTTCCAGGCCAATCAGCAGTATGAAAAGACTCCAAGAGAATTCTTCACCAACCTGAGAGAACAAATCCTATGCACTCATCTTAGGAATTAGATTGTGCTGTGGCAATTGCTGTCTAACTGGTCTCCCACTTTCTGTCTCCCTGTAGCTTTGCTCAGTGAGAAGTCAGTGATTGGATGACGCATGAATCTGGTGGAAGCTTCTGTCATCATCAGGCTTTCTAGTGGCTGGTAAAACCTCCTGTACCTGTGTCTCCTCCAAGTTGCTCGCTCCCTGCTCTAGGCCCTTCTATTCCTCCTGTGCACAGATGTACCACGTCTGCACTTCTCACAGCCTCTCCACCTGGGCTTCTCTTCTCCTGGCATACTTTTCTCCATCCGTACACTGACTCATCCACTCATCTCCTCGAGGCATTTCCTTAGATGCCAGCTTCTTGGCAAAGTTTCTCCTAACCACCCTATTTAATGCTGACATTTCTAATAAGTTTTTGTACTCTCCAACCTCTTGACTTATTTATTTTCCCCACAGCCTTTTCCACCATTTGACATAATGTGTATTTTATTCCATAGTTTTATTACTTGTTTCCCCCACTAGAAGAGAGGACTGTATAAGTATAGTGCTTATAGTGCTGTCTTGCTCAGGGCTCTCCCCAATACCTGGAATAGTGCCTGGTGTGAAGTAGGTACTCAAAAAGTATTTGCAGAAATTGAAGAATGATGTTGATGTGAAACATTTCCTCTCAATTCAGTAAAGTATATGATCTATGAAACTGTTAGAAAATTGTTAGTTTAGCTACTTAAACTAGGTATTTAAGTTTTTCTAACTCTATTAAAGCATAGGGTTTTCACTAACTTAGTCATCCCATCACCACATTTATCTTTTTCCTTAGAAAGACTCAGCACCTGTATTACTGCTTTTCCTATATGGAATATTTATAATGTGACCTTTTTGGCAGATGAGAACAATCCAGATGGCTTCTAAAGATGGAAGCCTAGTGCTTCCCAGGTTCTCTGCATGTAACTTACTTTTTAATTTGTTCCTCATAAGTTTTCTTCTGTGTTTCTATTTGCTTCTGTAGGTCCTGGACCATCTTCTGCAAAGAATCAAGTACCTCTTCTGCAGAGTTCTTTCCTTCAGGCCCCTTTTCAGAGTCTGTGCTGGCAAAAGCATCTCTTTTGGAGTCAGAGGTAGGGGAAGAGTGTATACCCCCTTCAGACCCACGGGACCCTGGCTGGGTAGGGACATTATCATAGGTCGAAGTTCGCTGGGAGTCAGAAAGATGGCGCAAGTCTTGAGACATAGTTCTCCTGTGCCCTTCCCCTGCCTTAGCCTCTGACGAAGGTGACCAAAACTCATTTTTAAAGATCTCCACTTTGTTGCTGTTGGTACTTGGAAAAGCCGATGTCAAGAAACATTTCCGGTTAGGGAGTGTTTGAGTCCTTTTTCGAGACTGCACCTTCCAATCTCCTGGCTTTTCTCCGGAGGCATTGCTGCTGTCATCACTTGGCTGTGATCCTGTGGGGCTGGTGGCATTGGAGTCTTTGGTCTAGAAAAAATGGCCATGGTTATTACATGAATCTTCTCACCAGTATGCCAAGCCCCCAAAATAAGGATTAGAGACCTAGAAGAAAATGTTTCCCCGATTGCATACCTGTGACACTCTTAATTAGAAGACTATCTGCTAATTTATTAGCTTGGTTGATTAGCTGCCTGGTAATTTTTTAAAAGGGTATTGCAGTTAACGAACTAATTTGTGCCGTAGAGATAAAGTTCTGACTGAAATATTTGCCTATTTGTAGCTGAGCAATCTTAATCTAGGATTCCTTTACAAGCTTAGGATGAAAGATCTTTTAAACTATCCCTCAAAATCCAGAAGCCATAAAGAAAAGTACAATGAATTTAACTGATGTGGATTTCTGTGACCTCCAGAATTAAAATGAACAAAATAAGCAAATCACCACACACTATATCAAATACCAAATGACAAACTGGCAAATATTTACAGTGCATATATAGGTAATTCTCCCTCATACACAAAGGGGATACTCCTGTTGGCTGTGATTATGTAATGCTTATAAAATTGAGAGAGAAAAAAAAAAGACCAACAATCAATATAAATATGTCAATGGACAAAATTAGACAGTTAACACAAGTAAAAGAATACAACTGGCCTGCACACATTAAAAATATGTTTAATGTTTCTCCAACTAGGAGAAGCTCAAAATTAAGACTACTAACCAGGACAGTAGCACATACTTATAATTCCAGTTACTCCAGAGGTTGAGGCAAGAGGACCACAAGTTCAAAGCTGCCTTGCACAACTTAGACTGTGTCTCAAAATAAAATTTATTAAGGATTGAGGATGTACCTCAGTGGTAGAGCACCTCCTCACTAGCAGCACTGGCAAAAAAACTGCAATTACTAAGATACTACTTCTCACCCATCAGATGGGCAGCTTTCACTAACACTGCGTTAGAAAACACACTCGTTATTTAAACTGTGGAGACATAAGATTCTTATGGATTGCTCGTGTAAGTATAAAATAGCACAAATGCTAATCTCTTTTGTCAAAATCACACATTTAAGTCTATTTACATTCTGACCCAGCCATTCCACTTCTGGGAATGTATCCCCGAAATAAATCTGCCTGAGTACAAAAGGAGATATTGTCAAAGTTACTCACTGCGGCCTTGTTTTTGTGCTTTAGCACAAAAAATAATTTTCCCAAGTGTGGGTTTTACTAAGTCTATTATGGAACATGCACAGAATGGAACACTATATACCTGCCAAAAGCATGAGATTATGTGAGAGAGCTGCTCAGGTATTGATATGAAAATGTCACCAGGTTACACTGTTAGGTTAAAAAATCCAAGGAGAAAAGGAAGAAAGGAAAAGATTATGTGTATGGAGGTAAACATATATAGCTGTATGTATGTATATGTGTGTAAGATAGATAACTATACTACTAATCTCTGTTAATTCATCAAAACGAACAGTTTGTGCTGTCATTGTTTGATTATTTGATCATTTTCTATGCCTAGATCCTGTAACCTGCATGACTACTTCTAAGATAGCAATATGGAATATATGAACTAGTGTTGATTTCTTACTGTTGTTTTGCTTTGTTTTTTTGAAATTCTTTATTATTTCTATCCTTTTTTTCTGTTTTGTTTAAAAAAAAATCTAACACACAGAGTAAAGTGTGTATGTGTGTGTGTGTGGTGTGTGTGTGTGTGTCTGTGGAGAGAGAGACAGAAAAAGAGAGAGAAAGATTAAGTTATATTTTATGTAAGCATGGAAATAAGGTAATAATTTACGTCCATGTATTGTGCTGACATTACATAAAGGAACACTGGAAGAGTACCTGAGAAACTAATAAAGGCCGGGAGGCATAAATTGTGTAGGAACAGGGGAGGGAGCAGGACTTCTCCATGTATAACATTTTTATCCTTTTAATTTTTTGAATCATGTGCATATATCTTAAATTTTTAAATTGTGGGGGAGGAGATGGACTGGGAGAGGGAGAGGGAGAGAGGGGACTCAAAGCACAAGAAATGAGAACATCAGAGCTCAAGCTTTCTCTGCCTTCTAGCTGATCGTCTGCTTGAGCACCGCTCTCAGGATTCAAAAGCCCCTGAGTCCTGAAGTAGGAACTAGACTGAGTTCCACCCTATGACACACTAGAGTTTCCACCTTGGCCAAGCTGTTCAACCTCTATGGCCTCAGCTCCTCAATCAAAAGACGCACATGATAACTTCCGCCCTGCAAAGTTATGGCGAAGACTCCAAAGGTGATATATTTAAATTTTCTGGCACAGTGGCTGCCCACAGCAAATAGAGAATACTGGAAACTTTTTAAGTGAGCACAGCAATGGCTCTGCTCAGGGACTGCTGAGATGTTTTTAGTACATGAAATATGAGCATTTTGAAATTTTAATTTAGTTTTAGGATGTTAGTAAGTTGCTTATGTCCAGACAAACCTTATCTAAGAAAGAATACAATCACTACCATTACTGCTTTCATTTTTTTGTCTGCAGGATTAATAGTACGACAGGTAATTTAAGTTATGTGGTCAATCAGAAATCTTAAATTCATTTCTTGGCCACACATAAAGAATCAAGCTGCATATAAAGTTCATATGTTCTTTTTAAAAATATTTGTTTCTATAAATACAAAAAAAATTTGACCTTTACAAATTATTGCCCTCAAATAGTCCACGTCGTGAAGTCTGCAGAGTTTTGGGATCCTGCGAACGTGAGTTCCAACCCCTCAGTACAAATGAGGGGGCTGACATTGCTGAGCAAGCTTATCAGGGAATGAGAAATATTACACGAAACATCACACGCTCTGAGTGAGGAATCACGTTTCAGGGTTAGCAGGAAACCAGTTCCCTCTGGACTTTCACACGGAGTTTTCAACAAATCTCACTAAAACATTTACAATATGGTGACTACTTTTCCCCTTGAACTGCCCTAGACTGTACAGTATTTGAAAAGGTTTCTCTTTCAAAGAGGTTTCCTGGAGGATCCATTGCCCACTCATCAGGGCACAGGCACATGGTCACAACCCCACCTCCAGGATGCCAACAGAGAATGGGCCTCAAAAGAGGTCAGGGTTTCAAGATGTGCTGTCGTGGTCTACACCAGCTGCAGGGATGGTCACAGCAGCATCTGTCACTCCCCAAACTCACCCCAGAGCAGCTCTCATATGAGAGGCTTTGGAACAAAGGAGGAGTCCAGGGGAGGCAGAAAGGCTGTCTGTGTCTTACCACGTTACTGAAGTTGTCTGTTCTAGAAATGGAGGGATCTTCAGTGGCATCCCAGCCCACAGAGCTTCGAGGCACTGGAGGTTTCTTGGGGTCATTTTTCTGGGCAGGGGGTGATAGGGGTGTGTCCTTGGACTTGGGGAAGAGGACTTCATGATCTCTGATCATCATGGTCATCACTCTTTGGATCTGAGGAGTCCCTGAGAGAATAAAGAAAGAGATTTATAGTGCTGGACCATGGGAGAGAAGGCAGGAAACCCTCAAAATTTCCCACCAACATTATATATCCAAACCTGGTCCTCAAACCACAGGCCCTAAATAATTCATTTTGCTCCTTACAGGTCCCTTCTTAATTACTTTGAGTGGGAAATTATGGTGAAAACAATGGAATAGAAGAAAATGTGAAAGCAGTGTAGAAGAGGGGACTTTTTAAAAGTTCTTTTCAACCTATATTGTGCAGGGTCAGTTAATCAGAAAAGTAGGCAGTATAACAGGAGGAAGGCATCTTTCTTTCTGGCTGCGGCCCTCAATATGGCATCTGATTTCTTATTGGACACATAGCAAATGTGTGTCATGCATGTTGCCTCCTCACACCCACGGTAGATGTCAGTACTCTGTGCCAAGACGTTTGCTTATTGAGCAAACACCCTCAGAACTTTCTTGACCCAGCATTACAGCAGCCTTTTGGTGAGATAGCTTATAAAATGAAACCTTGTTTTCTCTGTCTGGCTGAGGTTATACAAAAGTAATAGAAAACTAAGAAACATTCTTTTCGTGGCAGCCCACTGTACTGGATAACCATTGGGTAAATTCTTGACCTCTCTCTCTTTCTATTGTGATCTGGAAATTTGATTGAATCCTAGCTCTGTCTCCCTCATAGCACTTTTAATACAATTCAGACAAGAAAATCGGCTGAACATGCTTTGTAAAGTGCAGAGCAGGGCACAAACATGAGGAACAGGGTTACTGTCCCTTACTCTGTGCATGCCTTCATTGCACGACCAGCCTTATGTACCTCTCATGATCACAGCGGGGTCCTCAACCTTTGACTTTATGAGATTCACACCAATTACAGTAGCCAGGTTGTCCACACTCATCTTGTTAACAGCACAGTTCAGTTGGATTTCATGTAGAAACCTGTGGGCAGTCAAGAAATCCCATAGTAGAAAACAGGAAGTCACCAGAGAAGTACTTCTAGGTACCAACGAGGCACTTGTTGGATTCCAACTCTTTCCTCTTGTGTCAGGAATAAAACCAGCCTATTCTGCTCACAAGAGTTAATCTTTGACCTGAAAGATCTAAGATCATTACAGAAGGAGAAACTATGAGGGACTCCATGCACAAGCTGCCAGGGGCAGGGTGGGGCCTGGGAAGGAGAATCACATAAGTGGGTGACAAGATGCAGCTCAGGTGACTAGAGGGACTAATGGGGGTATCTGACTGCCCCTATGACTTGCTATTTATGGAGGGTTGTTTTGTTTTGTTTTGGTACCAAGAATCAAACTCAACGCCTTGCGCTTGCCAGGCAGGTGCTGTGCCACTGAGCAACATCCCCAGCCCTTTGATTTGCTATTATAGGCTGTCTCCCACCTGTCAGCAGCCATCCTGCCCTCATCTCCAGAGAGGAAAACTTGATCAGTGAGAAGGTCTTAGAGATGGCAAATTCTTGGAACCTCCTCGCTCTCATCCTCTGATGTGAGCACCATGCATCTCTAACTCTCAGCAGGTGCTCAATAACTAACAATCAGTTTTTAATTATACTTCTACTCACTATACTCTACTTGAATTGAAAATACAGAGATATTATTAAATAAATAGTGATGTACCCAAGTGACGAAACGTTATGAAATCTTATGGAATCACTTTTGATCCTCTTTTACAACATAAAGGAATCACACTATAACTGCAAGCCAAAAAAGTGAGATAAAACCATATGTGTATCTGGGTAAATATAATATATATAGTAAAATTTTGATTAGGTATAAAAATATTGAGAAACACTCAGAAAGATATAAACCCAGGTGTTGTTGCTGGACAAGGAGCCGTGAGTGATTTTCATTTCTTATTTATAGTTTGCTGTATCTTATTTTTTTCCTAAAGCAAGAAACTATCACTCTTATAATATGGAAGCTACGTTTTAAAAATATAAAAGTCAAAATTAAGGTCTGTTTGTGACAAAGATTCAGGTTCCCAACCCAGCAGATCCGGGCCTATCCACAAACCAGATGTTGTATAGGAATGGCATCTGCCAAGTCCCCAGAAAGGACTGAAGGAGAACAAAGGGGTGGCCCAGAATGAATGTTTCATTAAGTCGTGGTCCAGAGTCAGGAAGGCAGAGACAATCCTAGAAACATAAGAATTCAGGGTTCTGTTGCACTGCCAGGACTCTGGGCAGCAACACAGCATCATGGGATCATGCTTATTTTGTATTTTTAGGGGTCTTGGACATTGTCTTGTGGAAACATCTCTTTCTCTCTCTCTCTCTCTCTCTCTCTCTCTCTCTCTCTCTCTGTCTCTCTCTCTGTCTCTCTGTCTCTGTCTCTCTGTCTCTCTGTCTCTCTCTCTTTCCTTCTGCTATGTGGATACAGTTGACTTTCCAAAGTTCTCATCTAGAATCTCTGTGATGCCAAAGATAAATCCCTCCTCTTGTAAGCAGGGGCCTCTTTCTTATGTGGCTGAAAAGCGCAGAATTAATACCAAGAACTCTCACCGGCAGATGTAGCTCAGGAGGCTGTAGTTGTCCCGAGGAAGGATGGAGAGCTGCTTTATCAACTCCTGCTGAGCCTAGGAAGAACATTTTAACACCAGTAAGCCAGACTGCCCACTTGCCAGCAACGAGCACTGGCAACATACCTGGTGTATCTGCACGGAAACACTTGGCAATCACTCCTGATCTTATGGTTTTATGAGTAATTTTAAAGAATTACTTGGAACTCTAAAAATTCTCAGAAAGTTTCAAGAAATAATGTAGAGAAGATCATAGTTTGCACGTAATTTTTATATTTGGCTATAATTATGTCACCTCATCCCACCCCCGATCTAACCTAACTACTATGGGCCTTGACTATTTGACAACTCACACTCACACTAATTATTTGCTTAATGGATGCTTGAGATGTAATGATCCACCAAAGAACTGGACCACGACCAATATCCCAGAATCACTTCTAAAGTAGTGAAGAAAGGAAGATGCTTCTGAAAAGACTTTCAAACACCGTGGCCCTGCTGAGATCTGATAGGACAAAAGATGCCGACCAAGCTGCAGGGAAGGTATGAGCTTTTCAAGTTCTGTGGTGGTCATGGATGTCAGGTGGGTCACTCAAAGAATGCGTGCACTAGCAAGAGGAGAGACAGGGAGCTCTTTGCTCTTTTCATTCACAGCTATGACCTTTCTTATGATGGTGCACAAGTTCATGTAAGATCCATGGGCCTTCCTCAGACCTGTCATGCCCTTCATTACAAACTTGAGCTGGTCTTCTGGAGAAAGCATTCCCTGAAGGTTTGTCAGCCCTCATACAACACCATGGTATTGACCGTCCAATCCAGAGTGCCTGCTCCCTGATGAGCGCTCTCTTTTTAGCTGAGCTGAGTGACTTCTTTGCTTAGACTCACCTTCTCCTGGTGACCACCTCTGCAATATTTTCACCAGGGAGAAAGTCCATGGTCCCTCTGTTCTGCCAGTGTTTCTCTATACAGAAATTCTCAAATGTGTCAAGATTTCGGGCAGCTGGGAGAAAAAGGTCCAATGTGGGGAAATTTAGGGGTGGAGTCTTGTTAGAACTGCATCTAAATGGCCCCTTTACTCTCCCCAGAATTGAGAGATAAAACAGATGCCAGATGAATGGCTGTCTTGTTAGCCAAATTTCAAAGTTTATTTCATAACATTTTATTACTTTCATAAAGGTGAACTGATATCCCAACATAAATTAATTCTTTTCACAACTTCTTCTCCCACACTGACAAAATTCATAAATCATGTTTGAAATATCTTACATCTGATCATATGATCTAATATTTTTCAGTTTTTGTTTCAAAAACTGCTATAATACAGCATGATGGTTACATCATTATTGTTTTCTTTTCCTGCCTAATTTTCTTGTGCAGGATCTACTTAAATTGTGAAGTTTTCCACTGTCAGTCAAGATGGAAACTCTCACATTTGTGTCTTCACAGGGTTAAGGCAGTCATTCTTCATCCATATTAAAATATATATTCTGTGAAACAGACTGCATAACAAATTCTAAAGCAGAACAGAGTCTAAACCTCCCCCATACCAACATTTTTGAAAAGTAACTCACTTGTATTGCCTCCCTTGATCCTCAAACAATCTTGGGTATAGATATTATCAGAATTGCCTAAATTTGTACTGTCCACAGGAACTACTTGCTACCTGTGGGTATTTAAATTTAAACAAACTAAAATTAAGAATTTGATTCCCCATGTACAGTAGCCATATTCTGAGGGCCTAATAGATATATGTAGCTAATGGTTAGCATATTGGACAGTGCAGATACATAGCATAACATCATTTCCATCATTGTAGAAAGTTCTAATGGGTCAAAGGGAATAAACTGAATCTCATAAAAAATATATAATTTGCTTAATGAAAAAAAATCAAAGTTAAATCCTGGTCATTGTAGTTTTTTCTATAAGCCACTTTGCCAGAGAGAATTTTTGCTGTAAGTCATGATAAAAACCAACCTCCATAAAGGGGAGAGCTAGACTCCCTATATTAATGGTATAGCACAAATATATTCATGAGTCATTTGGTATTAAATATGTTGGCTAAAAACAATGAAAGTTTTATTGTTGTTTGTTGGCTTTTATCAGATTCTTTGGTTGGTTCTTTGGTTGGTTGGTTTGTTAATATGACTCTAGTGTATGATGTTGCCTGTCTGGCACCTCTGGAAACAATTTATATAGGGTCTGCAATCCTGCTGGTGAACTTGTACCTCTCACAGGCATGATACAGTAGATGAAGATTAAAACCCTACTGGAAGCTGTGGCTGAAAAGATCAAAGGAAACCTCCTTGTCCTTCTTCACACTGGCAAATGTACCCTTTGAATGATCCACCTGTCATCCACTGGCCATCACAGAGCTTGAACAGTTCAACCCCACATCGGCCTTCCAGCTTGCTTGGTTAGCCTGTCTTTGTGTCCCACCATGTCTCGGGAGGATATTCTCATTATTTTATAAGTGATTCGGAGACATTTGATTGTGATCCAATTCCTTATTAGATTATGATATTCCATCACATCAGCCAGATTGGTACCATCTGCCCTCTATTGCTGAGGAAGTCCCAGACAAGACTGTTTAGGAAACCCATCATTTTCTTCTAAAGCAAGACTACTAACCAAAAAGACACCAACCTTTGCCTCGTCTGCGTTCATGAGCTGCCCACAAAGCAGGAACCCTTCATACTGGCTCCAGGGAACCACAGGCTCTGGGAGGTCTCGGAGGTAGAGCTTTAACAGAGAGGCCACGGTGTGCACATCTGTGTCTCTGGAAGAAAATAAGCAATGCTCTTTGACAAGAAAACTCCAGATCTCCTCTCACTCCTCCCTCACTCAGTAAGACCATGAGTTTCAGAGGTAGTACTGCAAAGGAGTAGAGTCTGGTAGAGAAGAATCAGACCTAAACATTCTTGCT
>RJWT010009672.1:0-24946 GCA_004365215.1 Cuniculus paca | reverse complement strand
GGGAAACAACACTCTTCACTATAGCATCTGAAAAATGAAATACTTAGGAATCAATCTAACAAAGAAGTAAAAGACCTATATTTTGAAAATTACATTATTCTGAAAAAAGAAATCAAAGAGGATTTCAGAAAATGGAAATACATTCCTTGTTCATGGATAGGAAGAACAAACATTCTGAAAATGACCTTTGTCCCAAAATCGTTATACAGATTTAATGCAATTCCAATCAAAATACCATTTTTGTACCTCACAGATATAGAAAATTCATTCTTAAAATTCATCTGAAACCAGAAGAGACCTAGAATACCAAAGACAATTCTGGGCAACAGAGGCAAGGCAGGAGGCATCATAATTCCTCACTTGAAATTATACTACAAAGCTACTGTGATAAAATTAGCATGGTACTGGAATAAAAACAGATCTGAAGATCAATGGAATGGATTAGAAGATACAGCCACAACTACAAACACACTCAGCCAGCTCATCTTTGACAAAGGGGCCAAACATGTTCACTGGAAGAAAGATAGCCTCTTTAACAAGTGGTGCTGGAAACAATGGCTCTCCACATGGCAAAGACTAAAATTAGACCCATGTCTGTTCATAATGCACTAAACTAAAGTGAAAATGCATCAAAGATCTAAACATTAGGACAGAAACACTAAATCTGCTGAAAGACAAAGTAGGTAGAAATCTTGAAGACATAGGGGTAGGCAGAGAATTCATGAACAAAAATCAAACTGCATGGGAAATACTTCTGAGAATTAACAACTTGGATCTCGTCTTATTAAAATGTTTCTGCTTGTCAAAAGAAATCTCCAAAAATGAAAAGAAAACTCATGAATTGGAAAAATATCTTGGCCAACTGTCCCTCAAACAAGGACTCCTATCTAGAACATATAAAGAATTAAAAAAAGTCAGGCCTCCAAAATTCAAGAACCCAATCCAAAAATGGGCATCTGAAATGAATACACACTTCTTAGATAAAGAAATACAAATGGCAAATAAATATATGAAAAAATGTTCAGCATCACTGGTCATTAGAGACATTCAAATTAAAACAACACTGAGATTCCATCTCACTGCAGAAAAAATGGCCAAGGTCAAGAAATCAAATGCTGGAGGGGCTGTGGGGAAAAAGGAACCCTTCTCCACTCTTGGTGGGAGTGTAGACTGGGCAACCACTGTTGAAATAATTGTGGAGATTCCTCAAAAAGGTAAGATCAGAGGTTCCATTTGACCCAGCTATCCCGCTTCTGGGCATTTTCCCAGAAATATCGAAAACATCATAGCACAGTGATACATGTGCACCCATGTTTATAGCAGCACAATTTATAATAGCCAAGTCTTGGAAATAACCCAAATGCCCATCAATTGAGGAAGGGACTGAAAAGATATATTTTTATACAATGGAGTACTACTCATCTATAAAGAAAGATTGCATCGAGGCTTTTATAAGTAAATGAATGTGACTTGTGACCATACTCAGAAGTGAAATAAATCAAACTCACATGTGTAAATACCATATTGTCTCCCTCGTGTAAGAATCTGAAAGATTAAATATGATCCAAAATCTACAATAAATATTGTGTAAGAGTAAGAAACTGCTCTAAGAGGAAAAGTAACTGGGATAGGGGAAAGGACGGGAAAAGGAAAAAGGCATAAATAAGTATATATATACATAAAATAGCTAAAATGAATATACTACTAATTGTATTAGTTCTTGGAAAAGAACAGTTAATACTGATATGATTAGATCAATTTTGCATGTCTATATCTGGTAATCTAAGTAACCCTTTTGAAGGTAACAATATGGTATATTACTACCATTGTTAAACTCCTATAATCTTATTTTGAAAACCTATACTGTTATTATTTTGGGTTTGTTGTTGTTTGTCTCCTTTTTGTTTTTCTTTTCTGTTTTTTATTTCTCTGAAATAAAGAAATAAAAAAAAGAAAAAAAAAAGAAAAGGTGGCATAAAGGAACAGGTTGTGATCAGGGAAGAAGTTAGGGTGGCTGATTAGAGCCAAGTTGGAGGCATGATGTCCAGTGCTTTAAGAAGCCACTGTGCCTGCTGGGGAGGTGGGTGAATTTCATCTTTATAGTGTGGTATTGGTGACTAGCACTTATCTTAAATAAACAATTATCAATATATTGAGACCCCAAGCTGGTCCTAGTTTTTAAAACATTTAACATCAATTTAACATCAATCTTGTATAGAAAATAGCCCTGTGTAGTGGAGATTTTTTTTAATTTTAAAGAGAACAAAACAAAACAAAAGAAAACAATATAAAACAGAACAAAGCAGATCAGAACAGAACAATGCAAGCAATACAGAACATCAAAACAAGACAATAGGAAATCAACAGTGGCCACCATAGTGTCTCTTGTTTTCTTCAAAATAGCTGCTCTTATCTTCACATACAATAGACTCAAACAAAACAAAATAGTATAAAACCAATCAGACCAAAAGAATGAAAACACTTTAAGCCTTCAAAACCAAACAATAGGAAATCAACAATGGTTATCATATTGTCTTTTGTTTTCTTCAAAATAACTGTCCAAGCTGGGCTTGGTGGCTCACAGCTGTAATCCCAGCACTCAGGAGGCTGAGACAGGAGGATCGTTTGTGAGTTCGAGACCAGCCTGGGCTACAAAGTGAGCTCAAGGCCAGTCTGAATGGCATAGTGAGATCCTGTCTCAAAAATACAAGGGCCAGGGATCTAGCTCAGTGGCCTAAGCACCTGCCTGACAAGCGCAAGGTTGTGAGTTCAAAGGTATCCCAGTGCTGCAAAAAAAAAAAGCTGTCCATACCTTCCCATATGTTTGAATCAAATAATAGAGAACAGAGTAAAACCTATCAAATCAAAGAGTAAAAGCATTATTGGATTTCAAAACATGATGATAAGGCAACAGCTACCAAAGTCTCATTTTCTTCAAAGTAGCTGCACATACCATCACACATAATAAAATCAGTTCTTGTAAACTCTTTAGGAGTAGTTCTAGGCATGTATAAGCCTATACAAGTACATCTATCCTTTCTGTGTTAGATGGAATAACACAAGAAAAACAAGAAACAAAAGAGACAAATAAGTAACAATAACAGAGAGCCCAAAACAATAACATTATAGGCTTTCAAAACAAGATGGTAGGAACATAACAAAGGTTGTTATTTTGTATAGTTATCTTCAAAAGAGTTGCTCAGATTATCAGATACAGGCATGCAAAATTGATCTAATCCTATGAATGTTAACTTGTTCCAAGAACTGATAGAATTAGTACTAAAATCATCTTAGCTATCTTAAGTGTATATATATGCAAATTTATATATTTTTTCTTTTCCCTTCCTTCTTTTCTCCTTTTCCTTATCTGCAAACTCAGTATCTTTGAGGTATGTATAATGGTTGATACATTATGTCAAGTTGAGAAACTTGAGAAATGTTTGACTATGGGACTCGCAAGGGGGCCAGGGTCCTCACTTTGTAAACATCTTGAGCCTGTGTAGGAGGGCATGGAGATGATGTGAGTGCTCACTCACCCTTGGGGGGGTTGCCTGCTTACAATATAAGGGAGGAAAAGAGGCTTGTTCTCCCCTGTTTTTGCCCTTGCTGCTATTGCTGTCTTTCACTGCCTTGAACTGTTGCCCCTGTTCCATGCTATCCTGCTTTCGAGTCAGCAGATTATGGACTGAAACCTCCACAAACTGTGAGCTAAATAAATCTTTCGTTTCTTAATTTCGAGTGTTGGATATTTTGTCTCAGCAATGAGAGAAAAGTAACCAAGACAGCATGTTTATTTTTGCTCCTGTTACTTATCATGTGTGTGTCAGTTGCCCCTCTGCTACTTTTTGTCTTCATCATAAACCAGGCTAATTGGGTGGCCTTTGGCTGGCTTGAGATAGTAGGGAAGGAGTATGATAAATCGTGGTCAGATTTTGCTGCCCAAAGAAACTGATGACGCCAAGTATGCTGTTTTTTTCATGTCCTAGATACACACTTATAATTAATTTAAGGAAGGAAAACAATTGGGTAGAACATTGGCTTCATTCATGTCTTTAAAAATCTCAGTACTTGGATATCTAAATGCAGGAGGATGTATTTGGAAACTTACCTTACACTAGTACCTTAGAACCTTACTTTACCTTACCTTATAGTTCCTCAATTTATTATAGCATTACCATATGACCCAGGAGTTACACTCTTAGTTATATATAATATCCAAGAGAAATGAAAATATGTACCCCAAAAACTTGAATATGGATGTTAATAGTAATGTTATTCATAATAGCCAAAAGTTGGAAACCACCTAAATGCTTATCAGCTGATGAATGAAAAAACACACAACAGCTTCAGAGGTTTCAGTCCATGATCAATTGGCCTTTCTGTGTTTAGGCCTGTGGTGAGGCAGCACATAATGATGCAAGGGTGTGGTGAAGCAAAATTACTCATTTCATTACCAGGAAGCAAAAGAGAAGAAAAGGGGCTCTTCAAGGGCACACCCCTGGTTACTTGAAGACTTCCTACTAGATCCTACATTTCTAAAGTACCATCACTTCTGGATATCATCATTCTAGGGACCATTTTTTTTTAAACACATGGACCTTTTTTTGGGGAGAGGGGCTCAAAACCCAAACTATAACACAGACACATGTTACAACATGAAAACCTTATGCTGAGTGTAAGAAACAGGTTCATACAGGCCATATAATATATCATTCTATTTATATGGAAGTCTAGAATAAGGAAGTCTATTGAGACAGATAGTAGACCAGGAGTAGCTTAGGATTGAGAGGAATGAAAGGATATGGTTGTGATAGCTATGGAAAGTCATGATTACCAATAACTGTGCATCTTGGTTACTTTTCTCTCATTACTGGGGCAAAATACCCAGCACCCCAAATGAAGAAAGGAAAGGTTTATTTAGTTTATGGTTTGTGGAGGTTTCAGTCCATAATCAGCTGGCTCCAAGGCATGGTGGCATGGCACTAGGGCAACACTTCAAGGCAGCAGCCAGCAAAAGCAGCCAGAGCAAAAGGGAAGAAGAGCAAGCCTCTTTTCCTCTCTTATATTGTACACAACACCCCCCCACACACACACATACACACTCCAGGGTAGGTATAACACTCACAAAATCTCTGTGCCCTCCTTTTGCACAGGATGAGGATATTTACAAAGTAAGGATTCTGTCTGTCTGCTGAGTCTCTCAGTTAAACTCCTAAACTTCTCAAGTGAACAAATGTATCAACCATAACACTATGAATATACCAAAACCCATTGCATTTTACATTTTAAATGGTTGAATTTTATGGTATGTGACTTATATCTCAGAAAAGCTGTTAATATCACATATAGTATTTTAAATGGTAGAAAAATGTTATGTAAAGGAACATGAAATCATTATGAAAGGGAGAATCTTTTGGGAGTTTTGAATTTTAAATAAAGTTGTCAGGAAAAGCTTGAGAGATACAAAATAGTGAGGCATTCAACTATGTGTTAAAGAGTATTCCAGGCACAGTGAATAATAAGTGGCGAGATCTCAGGGAAGGCATAGGCAAAGAGCTGGAATACAGTAAGCACAGAAGAAAAGGACCAGAAAGTGGAGAGGGAGTGCGGGGTGGAGGGGTGGGGCGCTGGCCAGGAGATCTTGTCAGTTACCTTTTACTATATAAGAGACTGCCAAAAAACCCCATTAGCCTACCACAATCAGCTTTTATTTTCATGTATTAGAATTCTAGTAGATCTTGGCCGGGCTCAGCTGGTGGGCCTGCCAATTCCAGGTGGGTTTGTTAATTAGTCTAAGGATTAGACGTGGCTACCTGACTTAGGCTGGGCCCACATTTATAGCCAGGAGATGTGTGACTTTGACCTCCATGTGACTTGGTCACAGAATTTCCAAAGTACCCTTCTCTGACTTGGGTGCTTTTTATTTCCATATTATAAATGAGTAAAGCATTTCTGAGAAATTAAGCAGCTTGCTTACATTTATCTTCTAGCAAATTGAAATCCTATTTATTTGTTGGATGAAAATCTCAACTTCAAGTCCTCCACAAGACACTTCTTCTAATGCTTGTAACCATTAAGATATGTGGAAGTGATCTTATTTAATAAGAATTTTGTGAGAGGGATAGCACTGTCTTATTTTATGGCTAAGAAAACTAAAATAAAAGAGTAAGAAAGCTGTACAGATTCATACAGTGTATTAGAAGCAAAATCTGAACTCCAACTCAATGCTTTATAAATTTCCACTTTTATCATATCATTACTAATAAAGGCCACATTTTTTTTTCATTTTTAAAGATTCTGAATCCCCTTTCTGATAATGAAATTAAACCAAAATTCACATATTGCTTGAATCTATCCTATCTTGCTGGGCATCTTTGAAAACTGGGCCACCGCCTCATCTTGGGGGAAATTTGGTCTTCAGTTATGGAAATTGCTAGACGTTGACATTTCCTGACCTTAAAAGTCTACAGTTAGTCTGTTTTAAAATAGAAAATGTAGCAATTATAGCTTTCTCTTTTCAAAACAGGATTATGATTTCCTTCTGTTGTCTAAATTCTGGGGTTTATCTCTAGCTAGAATTTGGTTGGTTCTTTTCTCCACCATAGGTTCAGTCTCTCTCTGCTCCTCAATTGTGGTGCACACTTGTTAACATGATCTGGAAACTTGCATCTCCCCGAGGTATTAACACAGTTCCAATATCTACCGTACACCAAACACAGATTATTTCTGATGACTTCCTTCAAGCAAGTTCTAACACCTACTGAATTATCTCATTTTTAAAAATTGTAAATGACTGTGCTGATGAACCCAAAATTATGAAACCTAGGAATATAGAGAGCTTAATCTTGTAATAAAAGATAAATTTTACCACAATTTATTTCAACTAATGATATACATAATCATTTTTGTAGTACATTGTCAATGATGGAAATGGTAAACAGATTACTTAGGTGACTCTAACTGCCATTAATTTTATATAGCCATTCCTATGTTTTAACTCTTGTTACTCAAGGGATATGAGGGATATTTTTTCTATTTTTTGTGTCCTGAGGTGTATGTGTAGTTAGTATGTTCTTGTCAGTTCAGAAAACAGCCAAAGTGTCCCAAGAATTTTGTTACTTTCTTGTGTTTTTATCTGCTGTAGTCAAATGGACTTCATTTCTTACATGATTTTCCTCTGTCCTTGGTATTTCTTTTCCATGCCTACTCCTTCCCTCTACCCAATGGTTCTACTCTTTGGTTAACTGGACCAGTATGATGCCAGCTAATGGCAAGGCTTCTTTGAATCAGTACCTGTTGTCAGGGTCTCTCTAGTACTGAATGAAGGAGTATTTTGTGTCCATTGAAGTCTAAAAGACTATCCTTAATTCTTAGAATTTACTCAACAAGTACGGTCAGGTAATCAAAACCTGCACAGGGAAAGGACTCTGCCTGTCCCAATTTTCGTTAGAAATGACTTACACATGCTATCATGGAGTTTCATAGAAGGACAAGAAAATTTTTAACCTGAGTGTCTGGTCAGGGCTTTGTTGAAGAACAGAGCTCTGGTTTGCTTAACCCTCTTGACATCTATTTCTCTTCGGAGGGATCTCTGAGCAGATTCCTGTCCTGTCTGAACCCTTCTCCATTCCCATCAACAATGTTCTTTCTGTTCCAAGCTCAGTTCTAGGAGCTACAAAGGACCCCAAATCTTGGCCCCATTGTAGATCGACAGCACCTGCTTTTTCAGCTTTCAGGGGGAGGCATGTGAATAGGGATCTTTTGGGAACAGAGAAAAGGGTGCAGAGGCTGAGTTCATGCCTGTCCTACTGATTCTGTCCTTTAAATAATGCTCACAACTGGGTAGTCTGCAGTTTCTCTCTGATAGCATGGTCATGTGCTCTGTGGATGAAACAAACTTCAACAGGATAGACCCTGTGGATCAGTCGGGAATGCTCAGTTCTATAGAAACAGATCTCATTTCCATATCAACTGCATTGTTTCCATAAAACTGGCACTGCGTCCTGGAGATGGTTAGCATCCAGTCCCCCAAAGCACATTACAGAGGCTCATTTTCCTAAACAGGTAAGGACCTCTACTGGTAGACAGATACATAAAAGAATCACAGAATAGATAAACTCTGTGGTTCCACAAAGTCAATTTCAGCTCTCACAGGGTAATGGCTGGCTCAGAACTGGGAGGTTTTCCTGGTGGTGTGTATATAAGTCTACATGTGAAAGGAAATGGTGCATAAGCCCTGTGGATTCATTAGGAAGCTTTGCCAGTAACCCGTGGAAGGTTGACAAAGTGATTTGATGGACCAGTCTCAACTGTAACTATTCTCTTTCACTATCTCTGTAAGTACATTTGTTCTTGTCAATGGGGGCTGTGATCATTTGAGAATCATCTCACAGATCCAGCGGTACGGGACGTCACATGATGCAGCATCAAATGTTGTTGACAGGCCTATGGTGACACAATTGAAGTTCTGTTCCTTGTTGGTAACACTAAATGAGAAAAGAAAATGTGGTCATGACGCATTGTTTCTGCTCTGCCTTTTACTGACCTCAGTGAGAGTCTCATGCAACTGGTATATGAACTATGTGGGCACCCTCCTCCTCTCCACCACATCTTCTAACAGAACCACCCCTCTTCTAAACTAGCCTTCCTTAAATTCAGCTCTACATTTACCTTTCCTGTTAGCTCTCCAGAGAGTGTTCAGAGAGGCTCAGAATCTGGACTAACACACTCCTATCTTTGATCAGAAACATCTCATGATGTACCTTTCCCTCAAGAAATAATGTTTACGGACTGTCTGTACATTTGAGGCAGAACTGAAAGGGGAACAGAGGTTTCTCATTGTTCCCTTGACTCTAGCAATCTGTAGGAATATGTTGGTGGACGTGTCTGTTGGCCTTCTCCTATCTCTTTTTCTGTCATTCAATCATTTTTAATTTGAATCGAGTTCTAATTTTAAGGAAAAGTCCTAAGTTTTGGGCTCAGGTGAATATAGAATCAAATTGCAGCTTTACCACTTCAATGCCACATGCATTTCAACCCATTTCTAAACCTTTTCTGTCCTGAATCCAGCTGTTCAGTAGAAAGTAATAAAAGCTTTTTCTGTATCATCATGTAAAAACTGCAGGAAATAATATGTGTAAAGTGCTCAGCATAGGGTCTGATATTTAGTAGAAATTGAACAAATATTAATCTTTTCCCCCTTGTAGCAAAACCCAGTTGCAGACTGGGGAACTGAATTGTTCCCTGTTGAACTTAGCATTTTAATATGAACACAAAGAAGATTGTGTTTTCCACCAAGGTTTATGGAAAAAGCCATTGGAGATATTGAGAGTTAGAAGTTCATAGCCTTCACAGTGATATATGTGCACCTGTGCTTATAGCAGCACAATTTGTAATAATCAGATTTTGGAAACAACCTAAATGCTCACTGACTGAAGAATGCATAAAAAAGATGTGGTATTTTTATACAGTGGAGTATTAGTCATAAAGAAGGATAAACTGGAGACTTTTATGGGTAAATGGATGCAACTTGAGACCATACTCAGTGAAATAAATAAGACACACGTGTGTAAACATTGTATTGTCTCATGAGTATGAGAAGCTGAAAGAAACAACATATGCATATATGTAAGTATATGTATATGTATATGTATATGTATATGTATATGTATATGTATACAAAAATAGTTAAGATACTACTGAATTCTCTGAGTTCACTGAAGAGAGAGATTTGTGCTGGTATGGTTTGGACAGTTGAATGCAAATATCGTGTGCTCTGGGTGAGTGATTTGAGGATGACAATGTGCAATGTATATACCATTGTTGCCCCCTGATTGACATGTTTTGAAAG
This sequence comes from Cuniculus paca, assembly GCA_004365215.1. NCBI lineage: Eukaryota > Metazoa > Chordata > Mammalia > Rodentia > Cuniculidae > Cuniculus > Cuniculus paca. The sequence continues at coordinate 15,096 of RJWT010009672.1, read as the reverse complement.
TTTGTTTTAGTTTTTTTTCTGCTTTTTTTCTTTTTCTCCTTGAAAAAAATGGATTTGGAAAAAAAAAAGTTCACAGCTTTCAGGTATAGACAATTTTTTAAAAGTAATAACTTTTCTTTAGCTAAAAGAGCTACATCTGGGGAAATTGTAGGCATTCAGCAAGAAAATGGGATCAGTAGTTTGGAAGAAACCTGTGAGTTACAGAAAAAAAAAATACCCCAGCTATGTATGTGGATTTGCTTGGATCTTTGTATAAAATAATGTATTCTATGAATATTTTTTCTCTCCTACTTTTTAAAGTGGAAAGTGTTTGATATTTTCCATAATAAAATGTTTATAAGAAATATTTCTCTGAGAATAGGTAGGATGGAAGAAAGGAGAAGATTAGAACAAGGTCAAGTTTCAGCTTCTGTACTATTCTAGCATGAGTCTCAGGTTTGGTCTTTTTTATGGAAAAAAGGTGAAATAAAATTTCATAACAAAGTAATAGGAGAATAACAACAGTTAATGCATTACATGTTGTTATCTTTAAATTAGTTGCTCAGGGTACAAGACATGGGGATAAAAATTTCTCCAATTGATATTAGCACAAAGCCTCCTTTTTAATTGACTAAAAGACACTAATAGTATAACTGACTTGCATTTTTTCCCTTTTCCCTACTGTCCTTTCTCTTTTCACCTATCCTAGATCCTTTTTCCTTTTGAACAATTTCTTTCCATTTTATAAGGTCAATTGTACATTTCAGACCTTATTTACTCTTTCGGTTTCTCACACCAGGGAGACAATATGATGTTTACACATGGGAGTCTGATTTATTTCACTTATGAGTATGGTCTCAAGTTGCATCTTTTTACCTATAAAAATCTCAAGTTTATCCTTCTTTGTGATTAAGTAATACTCCATTATATAAAAATGCCACATCTTTTTTATCCATTCCTTGGTTGATGAGCATTTGTGTTGTTTCCAAGATTTAGCTATTACAAATTGTGCTCCATAAACTTCTATCTAGAACATATAAGGAATTGAAAAAAAAATCAGACCCCCAAATTCAAAGACCCAATCAAAAAATGGGCAACTGAGATGAGTACACACTTCTCAGATGAAGAAATACAAATGGAAAATAAATACATGAAAAAATGTTCAACATCAGTGGTCATTCGAGAGATGCAAATTAAAATAACACTGAGATTCCATGTTACCCTGGAAAAAATGGATATCACCAGGAAATCAACCAATAACAAATGCTAGTGAGACTGTGGGGAAAAAGAAACCCTTTTCCACTGTTGGTGAGAGTGTAGACTGGTATAATCACTGTGAAAATCAGTGTGGAGATTCCTCAAAAAACTGTTTGGAAGTCTCATTCCACCCAGCTATTCCCCTTCTGGGTATCTTCCCAGAAGAATTAAAAACATCATACCACAGTGATATAGGTTGGGTCTTTTGAGGCATACCAAGATCGCCAGAAAAATGTGGGATGCTCACGTACTTGCCATTGAACACATAGTTGTTGATCCAGTGCCATTTTTTGTCTGCAGGTTGATACATTAAGCCAATAAAATAATTCTCAGCATCAGCTTTGTCTTGGAGATACCTCTAGAAATTAAACGATAAATAAGCAGTTTAGCATTGAGTTCTTTATTGCTGTCCTTCTTGAGCCAATGAACCCATGATTATATTGGATTATGGGAACAAGGAAAGCTGCTAGAGGTAGGAGACTGGCTATCACTGGCACTTGCCATTACCACAAGAGAAGAAGTTCATAAACTCTGCAGGCATCAAGATCATCTGGAAGTTTTGCTAAAACACAGATTTCTGGGCTTCTGATTCAGGAGGTCTGGTGTAGAGAATGAAGTATTTACATTCCTAGCAAGTGCCTAGATGATGCTGATGTTGCTTTTTGAAATAAGAAATAGAGAAGGGGGATTGTTTGGTCAAAATACTTGTCATACTTCTCTGTATAGAATTGCTTTCATTTCCAGCAATTTTGATTTCTAAATGAGGTTGATTAAAATCCATATTTTGTTATTTTAATCAAACTATTGTGATGAACTTCTGAGGTTAGCATGGAGTCTGCATGGTGGGAAATGCCAACAATGGGAGTTGGGACACATTGAAACTAAAGGGGTGAGTAGAGGAAAAGATGCCATCAACTTCTTGTCTTATTCTCCTCTTCCCTCCTCATTTTCTTTCCTCCTTTCTCCTCTGTCTTACTCCTGGTTTTCTGTCTGAGGGCGTACTTCCTTCCCACTTGGTACTTAGACCTGAAGAATCTATAGCATCTTGATCCCTGCCCTTTGTTAGACTTATAGTGCCAACTTCAGAGAAGAAAGTCCTCTACAAATTCTTCTCAATCACAGGTGTACTTTTTTAATGAGGAAGAGTGAGGATATAAAAGTGAGAGAAACAAGAATAGTGCATGTAGCATAGTACTCTTTTCCTCTATTTACTTAAGTTTTGGTGCATAACAAGTTCCCTTCTTTGTATTGTCCTCTGCCTAAACCACACTGAGTGCTTGGTACTTGGCAAATGTTTTGATTTGAAAGAGAAGTAACTATAAACTAGAATGAAGTATGGTCTAAAATTTATTAAATCATAGCTTTTGGAGTAAAAGTGACCTGAATTCAATTCTGTGTTCTGTAATTTATGGGTATAACCTTTGTTAAATTATTTTTGTGCTCTAATTTCCTCATTTATAAAATATAGATAATACACCCTTAGGATTGTTATGAAATAAAAAGAAATAGCAAAACTTTTTCCACAGTGTTATCTATTTTTATTATCATGAATATTAACTGAAAACCCTATGACCTGACTCTGTTTTTCATATTACTGATTGTGTTAATCCACATCTTCCTTTTTTACTATGTATGTTGGGGTGCCACATTGATATCTCATATCTATGACGCATGCTGTAGGTTTTAAACGATTTTTATACACATAGGCTCTTTGGTCATTTCCTGCACATTAAAGGTCTTGGCCCAACCCTAGGATATTATCCCACTGCTGTGCCTTATGGGGAAGACTGCAGAGTCTGGATGTCTAGCTCAGAGAAGCCAAAGAACATGCCCCCATGCTACTAAGAAGTCTCTCAACCCCTGGTTCAGAACAGAGAGCTAGAACTCAACCAGCCCCCTCTCTGCCCAATCCCTGCTCCACCACGTTGCCCAACATCTCCACCCATCGAGGCTGGTGTAGGTTGGGCTGTTTTACTGGACTATTCCCGATGCTCTCACCAGTTTCTCTGGCGTGTTGACAATTGCCAAAGTGGATCCTCTTTTTGCACAATCATCCCTGCTATTGTTCCAAGTTGATTCGGAAGTGGATAAGAAGAAACATCTTGTTTGATGGAAGTTCTGCCAGTGTGGGGGGCAGACTGAAGAGACAAGAGTAATGAGAGAGAGAGAGAGAGACAGACAGACAGACAGACAGAGAAAGGAAAAAAAGGGAAATGAAAAAGCAAGTATGGAATTAGTTGTTTGAAATGTGAACCCTGGAACTGTCATAAAATAATGAGACATAATGAGTTATGGGTTTCTTTATAGTAATTATATTGATACAAATTATTCTCAAGCCAAGAAGAAATTTCACTCATTCTAGACAGTTTCCCTATTGATGATATGAAGGAAATGAACTAGACAGTCTTTATGGAGCCTTTAAGCAAAAAAAAAAAAAAAAAAAAAAAAAAAAGAGTTCCATAGGGAAGCAGGTGATGAGAAAAATCTCTCAATTCAGCTAATAGCCTACATATGGGTGGAGGGGAGGTTCAAGTCATGTGTTTTACCTGTTCCATAGCTCCTTGTGGGAATGATGCTCTCAGTACTGCTTCCAAAAATCTGTGAGACTGAAATGAAAAGAAGATGTAAAGACTACTATACAGTGAACATAACACACAATCATCACAGTATTGGCTGCTGAACTCCTGCAGTTATTTGACTTTTAACAGTGAGGAAGACAAAAGGCTCTTGGCTAGCTCTGAGCTAAATTGTTTTCAGATATTTTCTTTCTTTGGACTTTCATTATGCTATTAATGAAAGCATAATTATGTTATTTGTCCTCTTTTATGCTCCCCCTTTTGGTGTGGCAGTAGATATAAAATGCTGAGGAGGGGGCAGAAAAAACAAGAGACCAATGATAGAGTAATGGAAGAATTTGGTATCCAAGGGAGACTCACTTCTTTCTTATGTATTCCTTTGACAGTGTTACTCCTCAAGAACTGGAGCACTTCCACTTGAGGTTTCACAAAACATCTTTGCTCTTCTTGCTATTTTTGGAGTCCTAAACATGAAACTCATAATCCCAGGCAGCTACTAGATGCTGCTCTTATCAATACATTCTCAGCTCTAAGAATTGTGACAAACTGGAATGAGTTTAACGGTGTTATCAGGATCAGGTGAGGATCAGGTGAGCATTCCAGAGATTTTCCATAAGTGTAGAGAAATCCATTTATTCATTTAAATATAAATAGGGGAACTGGTTAGTCTTCACAAAGCCTCATTTTTTTTTTCTGGAAACACTGGCTGTCTGAGTAGGAAGCTACAGTAGATTCAGAGGCTGGTCTGATCTCCCTCAGTGATCCCAGTTATTTGTCTATTATGGTTGAAAACATTTTAGTTTACTCAGATACTAAATTGGTTGCTTAAAATTATATTAATGAAATAGATGTTAACTTTCACTTCTTATTTCAGTCTGACTCATAGACCCTTGTCATACCCAGTAGTCTGGTTTTCATCAGAAAGTACTTTGAGATTGTAATGAAAGGGACCCAATACATATTTCTTGAGTAATATCATCATATAACTCATTATATTGGATGCCTCAGTTGAAACAAAGATGAATGAGGAATGGCCTTTCTCTTAGAGGCGTCAGTAGTAACAGGTGTCTTAAAAGGAAGTGAGAGGAAGGTGTGGGAAAAGGCTTCCAGAGCAGGTGGGTTTAACAGGAAGAGCCACATCTCACTCATCTGTTTATCCTGCATGACTTCTTGTCTTGTGCTTTTTGCTTTACAGATGATGGTTGATTAATATCCTCTGTGTTCATTCTTCTCCTGTGGTTGGCTTAGCATAATATTTGACACACAGACATGATGCTCTTTTTGTGGCACCTGGTCTCTTAATAACCATTTGTTGTAGCTATCACTTCAGATTCTCTGAAGTACATTCACATTGCACTACAACAGTTACATACAAATCATCCATAGGTCAGGAGGAAAGCTGAGGGTCAGAAATTTCACTCAGGACCTGGGGGTGCAGCTTGGATGCATACTTTGCAAAACATCCTGAGTTTGGGTTCTATTCTTAACACAGCAAAAGAGAAATTTTCAGTGAGTCTGACACTGGTTATCCCTGGAAGATAATTCATTAAGAGACTTCTTTGATATCTTTGTACAAAAGTTCCTTGAGACAGGGGACCTTGAGGAAGTAATCTAAGAATCCAGGGATGTAGAAGCTGGATGGTAGAGGGGAGGTTACCATTATGTACACTATCTGTTCCGTAGCTCCCAGTAGGAATGACGCCATCATTACTTTTCCAAAAGGTCTGTGGGACTGGAAAGAAAATCAACTGTTGGCTTAGTTCCAAATATCACTGTGTGATGAGTAAAACAAGCAAACCCATAAGAATTGCTGGGAACCTGTGACTATTTAATGGGAAGCACTGATCTCTGATGCAGGTCAGCAGGGCAGGATGTGTGTATATTTTTGGAATGTCTTCACTTACTGAAACTCATATTTCCTCTTAGCCAACTGCTCTGACCTACGCATATTTCCTTCTTCATTTATGCTATTTATTGGCTTCAGGGGCTGGAGAGGATTCTACTTGTTAAATTGCAGCAAAATCCTTTGATATAAGGCTTCTTTTTCAAATTAATTCATTTGGATGAATGAATTTATATGAATATGTAGCAAAATTTCTCTTATGGTTCTAGCTTATTCCCTTATATTTCAGCTTTTAACACAGATTTACTACTGGATTGAAATGGAGATGCATTTTAAAATTTTAGTAACAATAACATGCCCTGCTAACTACTTTAGCTCACATTACCCCCCAAAATACTCGAGTAACAAAAGCATGTGGGATTTGAACTATCAGACTCTGATCATTTCTATATTTCCAAGGTAGAATTGATTCATTGTATGTGCTGGAGAGGGAGAAGGGCATAGGTCAATTGCTCTTAGGCTGTATCACTTGGCCTGAGGTGAAAAATTTGAGAACTTAAACTTACATGTAATTTTGCATTCAGAAGAGTCAAGGAACAAGACAATAGGTGTCAATCATTCAAATACAATACAGCAGAGTTAAGCAATCAGTCAAATACTCACAGTACAGCAGAAATAAGGTCACTCCAACAGCTTTAAGCACTACTACGATAAGAACAGAGATTATCATGTGCCAGTTCATTATGAAGGGAATTCAGGAGCCTGTGGGGATCAAAGCAAAATTATTAGAATCTGGGAACAAACGTCCTCCGCTCCCCCAGGATTTACCCCAACCTCTTGCTCAGAGATCTAAGGGGAGGCTTAGAAGGCCCAGATTTGCCCAGAGTATGGTTGTGACCCTTGCTTCTAAGAACATTAGTTTATAATCTTGGCTGTACTGACTTCAGTTGTAGAAGAGTCAGTCTTCAGTATGCCTGCAGTAGAGGACATACAAAACAGGCTTCTCTTAAGGTCTCGGTTTTGGGGGAAGGGCCAACAGTGTGCAGAGAGGACAGACAGACAGACAGAAAAATAGACAGCCTCACCTCTTTTCCTGGAAGGTTGGAATGTCTTGCAGATGGGGATTTAAGGCTTGGTACAGTGGACACAGGCCCTTGTCTCTTGAAAATATGCTTCTTCTCAGGGAAGTGCCCTTCCTTCTTCACAGTTTGTGTCCTGGCAGCATCTATGAGTGAATACTTCTTCCTGGTCAGTGTTCTTGGCAAAGGAAGTAGGCAGGGCAAAGAGGAGGAAGGGAAGGTACCCTCCAACTCATTAGGAGGAAGGATCCTGTTAGGAGAATCATAAATGGTGAACATTTCCACAAGAATTTGGAGAAGCAAATATCTCAATGGGGACTCACACTTCTTGTCTACTTTCAATTGCTCCTGGGTTATGGGTTGGCCTCCTTAACATGGTCTGTAAGTCTTTGCATATTCATTGTTGCAGCCAGTGTTTTTGTGTGCTTACCCTGCACCACTTTTAGGCACCTGTGATATATGTTCTGGCTCTGGGCTTCTCATGAAACCACATCTACCCTAGCATCATCTGCTAGCAACATTGAACTTATTCTTTGATCTAACTTTTCACATATTCACCTTACATACCTTTATTGAGCACACGTGTACACCGTACTAAGATGATCACCTGCACAGACATAGATGCCACATGCTCTCTTTGATTAAGTTATCCTGACTCATCCTTCAGGTCTCAGCTTAAATGCCACTTTTATTCTGGAAATTTTCTTGTCAGTGTTCCTTCCTTGCCCCACTGGGATTTAAGTGTCGCTTATCTAGTCTCGTGATACCATGCACTTGTTCCTTGGAAGCAACCATCATGTGATAATGTGTTTGTTGCCCTGCCCTGCAGACTTGTTGAAGCCATGAAGGCAGGGGCTGCTTATCTCCTCACTGCTGTAGCCCCAGCACATCCACGGAGTATGGAACATTGCACCATGCAGCAGGCTTCCAGGCTTGCAATCCAAGTCTTTGTTGTGAAAATATGAGAGACCCTATAAAATAGGCATGGATCCCTGACTAAAATTTTGTCTTAAATAACTGGTATTAAATGTGGTTTGTGGTTATAGTATTCCCAATAATAACTAACTTCCCAATAATAACTAACTAATACTAATACAGTATTTGTGTGGCAAATACTGTATTATTTGAAAGTAAATTGCCACTTAGATGATACAACAATAAGAATTCATAGAACACACAGAAAAATCCAGCTTCAAAGTAATTAGTAGGCCACTCTAATAGAGCTCTAGGATATATACTGTAACTGATATGTGAGGGCTTGGAGGTGAGGTGAGGCTGTGGGAAGGCTGTTTTCTTCTGGAGCCTGCGAGGAACAGAGCTTCCTGGAAACACTTACACTTGGCTCCCACTTTTCTCAGTGGCTCATTGAATAAACTGGAATCCTATTGCAAGGACAGTCTTTCCAGTTGGATGATGAAGACATGACCCTCTTATTATCAAGCTGCTTCAGTACCAATCAGAAGAAATCCTATGCTAAGCAATCAGACTTCCTGTTCAGCACACAACTAGAGTAGATGAAAACTTTCCCATCTTCCTTCATCCAGTCCCATAAGATTTGATCCTTCCAATATATATCAGGGGGCAATGCAGCTTTGAGTATGGATACAATGCTCTCATCTTCCACTCTGACATTTAAGAAACAGGAAAATGAAATTCATGGGTGCGTGAGAATGCATTCACTCAAAATGAAGTGAACATCATTAAGAAAGAGACCTAATGTCTACATGTGAAACACTCTTACAAGACTAAAAATGTTAGAAAACATCTTGTGTTGCCATTAAGATTTTAGATAAAACCGACTTTACAAAGGAAAAATGACAATATAATGTGGACAACAAATCCTTTGAGATTTAAAAAACAATAAAATGAAAAGTTTTAAGTACCTTATTAGATGCTTTACAAAAAGAATGAGAAAATTTGAAAATATTACTGAGATATTAATTCAAAATTCAGAGAAAAGGGGAAATAATATTCAGTCAGAGGAGTAATAAATAAATGCTGGTATTAGATCTAATAGACTTTCATATATGATGTGGCTTGCAAAAGAGAGAATATGAAAATATGACAAATGAAAGAGGAGCAATGATCAAACAAATGATGGAAAAAATGTAAGTGAATATAAACAAAATTGGGGAAAAGAGATCCAAACCTAGATAAATTCTGCTGTTTTCTTTAAAAGAAAAAAGATAATAAAAAGAAAATAATTCTAGTGGCCCCTGTAGAGAAAAACACATGAAGGAAATAAAATATTAGATTTGTTTTATATTTTTGTAAAAAATTTTGAATCTGTAAGATTGATGTTGAAACCTTATGGGTCAGAAACTAATAATAAAAACAAAGACAATACAGAGTTTAATTTAAAATTGCTGAGGGCTGAGAGATGTGGCTGTTGGAAGTGTGAGTTTACAGTAGTGCCCCAATCTTACTGTGTTGAGAGCACAAAAAGCCTGTCTGTGGTCTCTGGACTCCAGGCCTAGCTCTCCAGCCTGGAAGAGGAAAGAATGAACCCTTTCTAGTCTGGGAACTCAGCTTTCTTCAGGAGAATTCCACAGAACTATGTGCTTGGCCTGTGGTCTCTAAGTTAAAAATGTCACCAGAACAGAAGCATCATTGTATTTAGGAGTATTCAACCCAAGTTGCACTTCTGAAAGAGTCTGTTGCATAGTTCTCTGTCTCAGCTCCTCATCTTTTGTGAGCAAGTGCTCACACAAGAAAACTCACTCTACCACATCATTAGAGAGAGGTTGAGAACTGGAAGCAGAGGTTGTTAACACATGACTCACAGACTGCTTTCAGTGTGCAGCCGTATTTAGTCAGATCTAGTCAATGTTGTAAAAGATTTGGATCAACGTATTGAAATTTGGAAGGTCTCAATTGACATTCAGATCCCTGAAAGTTCTAACACAATGGAAGACATGTACTCACAGGCCAGCCATCAGCAGGAGCAGGAGTTGGGCTTAGCAAGTCTGTCTTCAGTTATACTCCCTAGATGCCACCTATTGTCCTGCTTGTATAGCTGGGTTTTCTTAAAGCAGAGTGAGAGTTGCTTAATGTCATGCCTCTGTCAAAAGAAGAAAAATAAAAGATAATTACACAACATGTTTTCAGAACAAAGGTTCAAAACCTCTTTGTGAAAGTAGACAATATTTTATTTACTGAAAAATACAAAATGTGGCTTTGCCAAGAAAGCTAAATAAAATACTACTATGAAACAAATTACAGAAAAATCGCTATACAGAAAAGATACATGACAAAAAATTAACTGAAAGAAAGAATTAGAGTTGCCATTTACTGGAAATAAATGATGGTATTATTCAAAATTAGTCATAATCTTTTATAAATGAAAATTTTCTCAAAAAATTGCCTATAGAGTAAAAGAGAAATTGCAATACTTTAATGGAATTCTATATTGAAAATTTATTCTAGGTGGAACTACTGCTGTTGAGAATATTGCACATGGCTGAGAATTGAAAAGTAGACAAAAGTTATAAAGATATAAATAATTCCAAGCAACTAGCTATGTTTATATTTTGCATGACAGCTAGCTATGAAACATTTTATACAATCAGTAAATTACTATGATGATACTCATATGAGTATTTATGAATACTTTGCTAAGAAAAGCTTCAATATTTTACTGCTGAAAGGTCAAATGAGTAACTGTGACTAGAGAGACTTCTGTGATGGCACATCTTAAAGCCAGTCTTGCTGGTGAAGCTAAAACCACTGTGGCAACATTTCACAATGAGAAAGAACTGAAATCTGTTCATTGCATCATTCACCCGAAAACACATTGTGCTAATGTACAACTATTCATGATGTGGTATTTAATACTGTGCACCACACATACTTGAATACCTGGAAAATCCATGGCTTTGTGTAATTCATTGGATTCACAATGTGATATTATATTGTATTCCATACAAGTATGAATGAACAAAAGGGATATAGACATACAGAGATTTAAAATATCCTATATATCATTGACAGAGAGGCACATTAATTTTCACTTAATAACATCTCTAAAGTCAGGCTATATTCTAGTATAGTGATGGCAAATCTTTTAGAGCTTTCAATGATATAAACAACCCACTGTGACACATGTGCCATAGCTTTGCCACAACTGCCCTAGTTGATGGCAGAAAAGCATTGTGCAATACAGTTGTCCCTTGATATCTATGGGGGATTAGCTCCAGGGCCTTCCCTTCCACAGATACCAAAATCTATCTATAGTCAAATCCCTTATACAGAATGGCATAGTATTTGCATAAATAATCTATGTAATCTTTGTATATATATATAATTTTTAATTTAATTGATACATATTTACAGTACATGATGATTGTGGTGTTCATGTGGTGTTTTTACATGTATATAACACTTCTTAATTCCTTTTTGCATCCCCTTTCTCTCGCCTTCCTCCCCTCTCCCTCAATTTCTTGGTTTCCCTTCCCTTTTGCAAAAGACCTATCTCCCTGTTTCCTATTATTTACCTTTTATTTTGCTCTTTGTTTATATTTAGTTTTTTTTCATGTAAGAGAAACCGTGATATTTAACGTATGTGTCTAATTTATTTCACTTAACATTATGGTCTCAAGGTGCATCCATTTTCCTACCAATGACTCATTATTTTTCTTTATGGGAGTGTAGTACTCCATTGTGTATATATACCACATTTTCTTTATCCATTCATATGTTTTTGAATATATAGGCTGCTTCCAAGATTTAGCTATTATAAGTTGTGCTGTTATGAACATGGGTATGCATGTATCATTGTAATATGATGTCTTTAACTCTTTCAAGAAGATACCTAGAAGGGGAATAGCTGGGCCAAATGATATTTCTATTTTTTAGTTTTTTGAGGAATCTCCATACTGATTTCCTTAATAGTTGTACCACTTTGCATTGCCACCACCAGTATAGAAGGGTTCCTTTTTCCCTGCAGCCTTGCGACATTTGTTATTTGATTTCTTGATGAATGGTAGCCATTTTTCCTGGAGAAAGGTGGAACTTTCATGTTGTTTTAATTTGCAATTCTTTCATGGACAGAAATGTTGAACTTTTTAAAATATATTTATTGGCTATTTGTACATCTTCTGAGATATGTCTGTTTCATCGGTCCTCTTGTATATTTTGAATCATCCTTAGATAACTACAGGTATAATTTCAAAAATGTTTTTGATTGGAGATTCATTGAACCCACAATGTAAAATTTACAGATACAGATGATTATTTTAATTGGCAGAGTTTAATTTTTTTTTTTAGTGATAAATAATAGGTATTATGGTTTGTGTCTGGATGCTCCCCCCCACAAAGCCTCATGCAGGCATGGAGGTGGGCTTCTAGAGTTTGCGATTGATTCATGATCCAATGCTGGGATTTTTGATGAGTGTTACACCCACCCTGGAGTGAGTAGCCTGCATACAATATAAGGGAAGAAAAGAGGCATGCTCTTGCACTCCTTGCATTTTGCTGTTGCTGCTTTTGTTGTCTTCTGGCTGCCACGAACTGTCACCCTCTGCCATGTGCCACTCTGCCTTGGAGCCAGCTGAGTATGAACTGAAACCTCCACAAAATGTGAGCTAAATAAACCTTTCCTCCTTTAACTTTGGGTGTCAGGTATTTTGTCTCAGCAATGAGAGAAAAGTAACTGAGACAATAGGCATCTCAGAACTGATGGCAGTTTAGCCATCAAGAAATCAACCAATAACAAATGTTGGTGGGGCTGTGGGGAAAAAGGAACACCTCTCCACTGTTGGTGGGAGTGTAGATTGGTGCAACCATTGTGGAAATCAGTGTAGAGACTTCTCAAAAAGCTAGGGTTTGAAGTCTCATTCAATCCAGCTATTCCTCTTCTGGGTATTTTCCCAGAAAAATTGAAAATGCCATGCCACAGCAATGTATGTACACCCATGTTTATAACAACACAATTTGTAAATAGCTAAATCTTGGAAACAACTCAAACCCCATCAACCACAGAATGGATAAAAAAGATGTGGTTTTTTATATGATGGAATATTACGCAGCTATAAAAAAGGATAATCTTGAGGTTTTTATAGGTAAATGGAGACAACTTGAGACCATACTCATAAGTGAGAAAAAATCAAACTCACATTTATAAATATCCTGTTGTTTTCCTGGTGTAAAAAATAAAAGAACTGAAAGAGTAATAAGATCCAAAATATACAATAGCTATTATAAAAATGAAAAGGAGAGAAAGTGCTCAAAAGGGAAGAACAACTGGGATAGGGGAAAGGAATAAAAGAAGAAAGGAAAAGATTATATGAATGTAGGTATGCATATATAAATGTATGTATGTATATGTATACATATACAAGATAGATAACTATACTACTAATCTCTGTTAGTCCATCAAAAAGAACAGTTTATGCTGTCATTGTTTGATTGTTTGATCATTTTTTGTACGCTTAGATCTTGTAACCCGAGCAGCTACTTCTAAGATAACATTATGCAATGCGTTAACTAGTGTTAATTTCCTACTATTTTTTTGAATTTCTTTATCATTTCTATCCTTTTCTCTGTTTTGCTTTTTAAAATAAAAAAAATTGATGGCAGCTTAGATTTTCGTAAAGTATAATAAAATAATGCTATGGATTTAAATCATTGTAATTTTAAACTTTATAGAATAGATAAATATCTATACAAATATAGCTTACCAAAATTGACCCAAAAAACAATGATCTGAAGTGTCCTGGCCAAAAATGGCCCAAGATTTTGGAGAAATATGTAAAATAGCATTATTTGTAAATGGCAATTTCTGTATTAGAAACAATTTTGATCGTTCCTTTTGAGCACTTTCTTTCCCTTTCATATATACAATATCTATTGTATATTTTGGATCTTATTTACTCTTTCAACTGTTTTTTTTACATTAAAAGGGAAAAGATTATATGTATATATGTATACATATATGTGTGTATGTATATATACACAAGATAGATAACTTCTCTGTTAGTTCATCAAAAAGAGCAGTTTGTGTTTTCATTGATTGGTCATTTTTTTCCATGCCTAAATCTTGTAATCTGAACAACTACTTTTAAGAACAATTTGCAATATATTAACTAGTGTTAATTTCCTATTTTTGAAATTCTGTATCATTTTTATCCTTTTTTATTTTTAATAAAAGAAATTTGAAATCACTTTAAAATTTTAACTTACGCATAATAATCCCACAACTATATGGAGTACAATATGTAGCTTCTGTATAGTGATGAAGTCAGAGTAATTACCATATCCATCACCTGAAACATTTTTTTTGTGGTGTTAACATTCAAAATCCTTCCTTCTAGCTATACTGAAATATCTATTTCATTATTGCTAATTGTAGTCAGCTGACTGTAATAAAACACCAGAACTTATTCCTTCTAATTATGGTATATCCCCACAGAGTTGCAGTTCACAGTTTGCAGCCTCAGTTGTTTGAGAATTTTTCCTCAGAACATAATTGTTCACTAAGACCCCCACAGTTTCAGGAAAATCACAAATATCCTCTGCAATAGTGTGTGTGTGTGTGTGTGTGTGTGTGTGTGTGTGTGTGTGTGTGTGTCTGTGTTTCCGGGAGGTTTGCAAGTAGCCAATCTGAGAGGGTAATTCAGTTCTCTTTACTGCTGATTGGTTGCTTCCCATCTCCAGCAGATGCACCAGCATTCCCGCTTCATAACAGGTGGCTGTATATCATGCAATTATCTCCAGTATTCTCGGTTTTGTTCTTCTTAAAGCCCTGAGATTCCTAAGATGCTGCCCTAAAGCCCTGTACCTCCTAAGACTTTATTAATAGAGTATTTTATTAAATTAAATTGTGTAAGTACTGGAGAATTACATAACTGCCCTGCAAATTTCAGGAGTCTATTATATAACTTTGCACCTCTTGACCAACCTCTCTTCATTTCTCTCCATGTCTCCCAACTTTCCCCAGACTCTGGTAACCACTGTTTTACTCTCTGCATTTATGAAAACAGCTGTGTCAGATTGCACACAAAAGTAAAATCAGGACCAGGCTTCGCCCTCCGTGCTGACTCTGCCCACCCAACAGTGCGGGCTGCATTCCCAGGCTCCCAGAAAAGAGCTAAAGATGGCGGAACAGTAAGCAGCAGAGTAAATAGTCTCTCTGAGAGAAACAGTTCAGATGCTGGAATATCACATCATGGAGAGAACAAGAAGGAAGCAAGTGGGTCCCCTGGACCAAGGAAGAATCTAAAATATGAATTGAAGCCCACAAAGAGGAAAAAAAAAATTTAAACAAAGAAGGAGGTGGTGGCTGGCAGTGCCTCAGCCTGGAGCCGGATCCACCCTGCCAGAAGACCTGCTGAGCCTGGAGACACGCAGTCGTGGTTGTGGTCAT
>RJWT010009671.1:0-24940 GCA_004365215.1 Cuniculus paca | reverse complement strand
TTGTTTTATTCTCTTCAAAATAAAAAATAAATAAATAAATAAATTATAAACATGTGCATTCTATTGGGAACTGAGCCTAGGAAGTTCTATTAGCATTTCCTTTCCTAACTAACTTTTTTAAAAAAAATAGTTTTAGACATCCAGGAACATGGTGGAATGGTGAGAAACAGAGAAGTAGACTTTCTGAGATTTGGTGTCCAGATGCTGGAATACAGCCCGAGGATGAGAAGAAGGAGGGAGGTGGGTCCCTGGGACCCAGGAAGAATCTGAAGCAAGAAATGAAGCCCACAGGGACAGCATGGAGAGAGACTTCAATGAAGAAGGAGGAGGTGGCATGTGGTACTTTCTCCCTGAGCCTGGACTCACTAGATGGGAGGGGTGGCTCCAGCCTGCAGGCCCACAGTGACTGCTGGAAACCACAGAGGCCTCCACAGAAAAACATATCAGTGGAAAAGAGCAGTGTGTGCAGCAGACTGCAGTGGCTGATGAGTTATTCAGGGTCAAACATTCCCCAGAAGAGGACAGTTGGCCAGGAGCCATCTAGGAGAGCTGCCAACTGAGCTCCAAACTCAGAGCAACCACTGCCTCCATCTAGCAACTCCCAGTGTTGGGGTAAGGGAGCCGAGTTCAAGTGGGCAAGAAGTCAGGGAGCTGAGTTTGAGCGGGCAGGAAGCCAAGTTCCAGATAGAAAGGGCCCACAGACTGCTATAGGCTAAGCCAGTCTGGGTGCAGCCTCATGGCCAGAAAGCAGCCTGAACATCAGTGGAACTAAAAGCGCAGGCTTCCTGGGATTATACAATAGCTTGCTGGGAAGCTACAGGTGGGATTAACCAACTTGGATCTGGATTTCACCCACTTTGTTTACCACTGACAGCAGAGACAAACCTTGAAGTGGATGTTTTAAATTTTTTTCTCTTTTTTTCTTGTTTTGTTTTTTCTTGTTTGTTCTTGTTTTTATAAGTATAAACATTGTTTCTAGTTTTTTTTTTTGTTTCTGTTGGTGTTTTGTTATTATTTTTATTTTTTCTTTCTCTCTTTCCTTCCTGTCTTTTGCACCAGTTTCCCAAAGTTTTCATGACCTTCCTTTGTTCTCCTACAAAGTCAGCCTGAGATGTATAAGTGAGTTCAAAGCCAACCTGCACTATATCAGTAGACTCAGTCTCAGAAAAACCAAAATAAATAAATAAATAAATACTAGCAATAAAGTCACTTGACATAGGTAATTTACAACCATCAATCCAGGAATTAAATTTTTAAAAAAGTGAGAAGGCACTTAAACAAGATGCAACCCCAGACTTCCAAGCTCACCAAAGGCAAACCCAGGGGACAATGAGGTGGAATAATGTGAAAGCCACCCACTGACCTCTCTAAAGGGGTAAGAGCAGAAGTAACAAAGCAAATGAATGAGGCTCTAAAAATATCAAATGAGAAATAATTCTAAGATAACTACAGAGGTGGTGACCATAACGAAAGATATGCTGAGTGACTCTAGAGAAAATACAGATTAAAAAATAGAGGAACTTAGGAAAGTGATGGAAATCATGAATGCTCAACATAGAAAAGAAATGGAATCCATACAACTGATTCAAGTGGATATCCAAAAGATTAGCAATTCCATTGAAAGTATATGCAACTGAATGAGAGAATGTGAGGACAGAATCTCAGATATAGAACCCAGAATTGTGGCTAGCAATCATGAAAAGAAATATGTCTTAAAAATAGCAAGAGACCATGAAAAAGCAATCTAGCAGTTGCTCGATGATGCAAAGAAGAATAACATAAGATTGATCAGAGTCAGTGAAAGAGCAGGAGATAGCACAAACAACATAACACAAACCTGTTCACAGAAGTCATGGCAGAAAATTTCCCTGGCTGGGAAAAAGTTTCACATACAGATAAATAGGCATATAGAACTCCAATTAGCCATGATCAAAAAAATCTACAGTAACACATGTAATAGTCAAGATTCCACAAATTCAACACAAGAGCAGAATATTAAAAGACACCAAAAAATGACTTATAAAGGAAAGCCCATCAGAATTAAAGCTGCATTCTCAACACAAACCCTGAAGACAAGGTGAGCTTGAATTGAAGTATTTCAAACCCTTAAAGAAAACAACCTCCAACCCAGATTAATGTACCCCACAAAACTATTTCAAAATTGATGGAGAAAAAAGAAACTTCCATGATAAAGAACAACTAAGGAAATTCATGAAGACCAAACCAGCACTCCAAAATATTCTGAAGGATATCTAGAAAGAGATAATAAGGAGTACAACTCCATGAACTCAAACAGAATGAATCCACAAAGCAAGGCAAACAAACCCAGGGAAAAAAAATGAGCCAACAACAAGAAAATAACATGACAAGGATAAGGCTATACATAGCAGTTATAACCATTCATGTTAATGGTCTTGATTCACTAATCAAAAGAAATACACTGGTGGATTGGATCAAGAAGCAAGATTCAACACTATGCTACATACAAGAAATACATTTAATTAAAACAGAAATTCATAGACTGAAAGTCAAAGGGTGGAAAACAATACTCCATGCAACAGGAACCTGGAAAAAGCAGGGGTACCTATTCTATTTGTAGACAAAGTGAATATATAGCCAAGACTAATTAAGAGAGGGAAAGAAGGTCACTACAACCTCATAAAGGGAATAATCCAAGAAGAAGAGATGACAATCATAAATATATATGCATGAAAATGCCAGTGCACCCAACTATATAAAACAAATATTAATGGGCATGAAAAATCACATAAGCACTAAGATAATTGTAATGTGAGACAGCAATACCCCACTGTCACAAATAGATCAACTAGACAAAGTATTGACAATGAAATACTAGAACTGAACAAAACTTTTGAATAAATGGACTTAGTAGATGTCTGCAGTGTTTCCCCCCACAGCCTTACAATATACATTATTCTCAGCTGCACATGGTACATTCTCCAAAATAAATAAATAAGAAATAAGTAAGAAATCAGAAATTGGAGGAACCATGGGTGAATACCAAAGATAATCTTTACTGAACCATTGAAGACAAGCACTTAAAAAAGCATCATTTTAACTCTTACTTTAAAAATCTACAGATGTCAGTGTGGTTTCTCAAAAACTTAATGTAGAAATTCCATTTGACCCAGCTACTGTATTCCCCTTTTACATACGTTCCCAAAAGAGTAATGGCACCATATTATAGTGATACATGTATACTTATATTTATAGCAGCACGATTCATAATGCCTAAATTTTGGACTAGGTCTATGTGTCTATTAGTAGATAAATATGAAAAGAATGTGGTATTTACATAATAAAGTACTATGCTATGAAAAGAATAGATCTGAGTCATTTGTGGAGAAATAAATGCATGTTGAGATCATAGCATTAAGTGAAATAAATCAGAGAGACAAATATAAATATTTCATGGTTTCTCTTATGCAAGAAACCCAAAGTATAATTAAACAGCAAAATAAAAGATACCTAATAGGAAACAGAGAGATATTTGCAAATGGCACATGAACCAAGAGTTGGAAGCAGGGGGATAGAGGGGACAAAAAAGGAATCAAGAAGCATTATGTACATGTAGTAACCACCCACAATGAATGTAATCAGTATGCACTGTAAACGTACTAACAAAAAAAACTCCTACTGAGATAGGTGCGTTTGTATCTCTAGTTCATAGCTGGGACATTAGCATCATATTCAAGGTCACACAGAAGGTTAAGAGTTTAGATCATATTTGGACTAAAAGTTGTCTACAGAACCAGTGCTCTTTCTTCTCCACAGAAAACTAGGGATCAGAAGAATAGAGGCCAGCATTGGGCACTTGGTGGAAAACAATATCCCCCAGTAGCAAAGGATGGCCCGCGGTAATCTTCATTAGGTTGAGGGATTCTGTGATACTCTGAAGCATTTCTTGCCAACTGGATGCAGCAATTACTGATAATTTCTACTAATTAAACTTATTTACAAAATTTAAAAGAAATGAAATTCCCTCTGGAATATAGTTGATATTTTGCTGGCAGGAGGTTGGCTTCCTCCCACATACTCTTCCCATCCTGCTTCCTGTCCCCATCAGATACTGCCTACATTGATGGCCAAACTGACACAGATGTGCATAACAGTGAGCAGTCTTAGGTCAATAAAGTCAAACTCTGCAGTTGTCTGCAATGTCTATATTTGGTTCTGCTTCCCTGAAGGCTCTCTTCTCTGGAAATAAGTTTCTGTTCTCAGCAATAACAATGTTTTTGGAGTGTACGATTGTCACCTGATGTGAGAAGGACTGGAATTGTGAATAAATAGACAAGTTTCTTGAAGGTATAATTCTACAAAAAAACCTGTGTTTTGGTGGTGGTCTTAGTAAAGTTTAGGAGAAATCTTTGTCTTGTCCCTTCTCTTCTCTTCCCCAGGTAATGTCAGAGGCATGTAATACTTGTAATAAATACATGTGAGAATATTTTTGTTTTATCACAAAGTCAATTAATATCTAGACAGACGTTCAGAAACTGTAATGCATAGTTCATGAATTATGTAGTGAGGTTGGTAGTTTTCCTTTCTCTCCCTTTCAAAGGTCTACAGCCATGGTTGCGTTCAGTTAACTGCCCAGCCTATGTTGAGACACCTCCCTTCCTACTGCAGCTTGGTAAAGTATTGACAGTCAGACCTTGAATTTTAGCAAGCCAGTGTAATGCCTTTTGGGAGATTCTGCTTTGCTCACTGATGGGTTATGAAGTGAAGAAGTGACTCTGTAGATAAATCTAAAAAACATCTAAGGTCCATGAAAATGAGAGATGGGGAAGCAGCCCCTGACCTCTGGAACTAACCTAGTATTACGGTTTGAATGTGTCACTCCAGAAGTACATGTTGCAAACTTAGTACTCCATGCAGCAGTGTTGGTGGGTGAGGCCTCGCAAGTGATATTTAGGTCTTAAGGACTCTACCCTCATGAATGCACTAATGCCAACTATCAGGGGCTTGAGTCCATGAGTTTAGTCTCTCACCCTCTGTCACCCAAGTTTAAACCTTTAAAATATGTACAACTACTTCCAAAAAAATAAAAAAACATATAGAGCTTGTTGGTTTATGACTTGTGAACTTGTCATGTAACTTTCTCCTTGATAACAGAGAGAAGATAAAATACAATAAAAATACTTGAATGATTACCCCTAACATTTCATTTCATTTTAGTTGTTTAGTTTAGTTTAGTTTTCCACTGAAGTAAGTCATTCTATGGGTTTCCCTAGAAAAAATAAAATTTTAAATATTTGACTTGCCTTATAAGTATATATAATTCTTAGTGATAATCATTTCTGTCAAACTACTCTCCACAAGTACAGGGGGTTAGGGAACCCAGGAGCTCAGGAAACTGAGCAAACTGACTCTTCCTAGACTATGAGTTGCAGTTTTAATTACATTATTATAAGCAAAGGGTTATACTTTGTTTTAAGAATATTTTTAAAAAATCAAAACTATATTCTTTGTTCAGTCAGTTTCTTTAATAAAGTTGTTTGGCAAGAAAAAAGGCCTATAAATTACCTTGTAAATCAAATAAAAGGAAACTATAAACCTTGTTACAAACTAATGATTTATGTGCTTCTCTTATACAGCAGAATACAACAAAGTTCTTATTTCTTATCCCATCATGATGTTTATCTTCCAAGGTTATGATGCTGCTTGATGATTAGTCATGGTTTTGCTGATTTGATTGCCAAACGTTATAATCCTTTTTGATATGTCTTTTACGAGATTCTATTTTTCTTAGAAGTAATTACTTAGACTTGGCAAACCTTCAATGTCACAAAGGATCCAGGGAAAACTAATTTAGCCATAAATATCAACCCACTATGTTGTATGTTTAAACAGGGCAAGTTCCTTTAGAATATAAAAACAGAAAGTGTAGCACTTGACATACAGGTATTTGTAATCAAGTCTCATACAATTATGCAACTAGAAGAACCTCAATGACCATTAAATTCAAATTCAAATGTTTGAGCAAATGTTCATCCAGCATATTATTAAATCCTCCCAGTAATTGAAAACATGCAAACCCTGCTCCTTTTATTTAAGTTTAATAGCTATAATAGAAAATTCTTTCTTAGATGGGGTCATGTATCTTTTTATTTTGACCTATTCAGCACTCTATATCTAGAAATTTCACATTGTAGATTCAATACAATCATAAGTTGAAAATATTTGTGAAAAAATGAAATTGCTTCTTGGTTAACTATGTATAGTTTTTTCTTCTTCTTACTATTCCCTAAGGAATCCAGTAAAACAACTATTTACAGAACATTTACATTTTATTAGATATCACAAGTAATCCAGAAATGAATTAAAATCTATGATATGTGCATAGGTTATAGAAAAACAATAAACAATTTTATATAAGGTAGTGGGGGATCTGTGAATTTTGATATACCCAAGGTCGTTTGGGAATCAATTCCCTTGGACACTGAGACAATACACTGGTCGTACAAAGTTAGTTCAACCCTTATTTCTTAACGAGGATGGCTTCGATGTTCTCTCCAGGTTAGAAAAACACCCTGTGCTCCATCTAAGTCCTGACGTCATATGCTGTGGTTCACTGTCTGTTAACTTTTCCTTTCTTGTGATTCAATTTAATCTACATTCATTTTAAGGAGTTGTACCTAACAGTGACAAGGCTAGTAAAGGATGCAACTGATGCATTAAGTTTTCATCAACATATCAAGCATAAGATTGCCTTAGTTTATTATTATTATTATTACATATTGTTACTTTACATTATTTTATTAGTACATTTGCAGGACATGAAGTTAACATTCACACTGGGGAGTAAGTACACACACAAACAATGCTTGTTTCTTTTTTAATCCCCTTCTTCCCGCTCACTTACCTCCTTCTGCCTTCGAATTCCTTTTTCCCATTTTCACTCTTGTTATTATTACTTATGTTTATAACAAATAGTGCTTACATTCACCAAGGTTAGTAGGTTCCTGTGCATGGCATATTTTAATTCTACTGGCTTTCCTTTCCTTCCCCCTCACTCTTCACTTTCAGTTTCCTGGACACCCTCCCATTTGCAAGAGATATAACCCTGCTTCCTTCTATTCATCCTTTATTACGCTCTGTGTACTTTGCCTTATTCAAATGAGGGATACTATACAATATTTAAGCTTATGTGTCTGATTTATTTCATGCAGCCTTGTGTTTTCCAGGTGTAACCATTTTACTGCAAATATATTTCATTATGCATAAGCAGCACATTTATTTTATTCACTTATCTGTGGATAGGCACATAGGTTGCTTCTAAGATCTAGCTATTAAGAATTGTGCTGCTATAAACATAGGTATATATGTATAACTGCACTATGATATCTTTAGCTTTTTGGAAATGATACCTATAAGGCAAATAACTGGACCAAATTGAATTTCTAATTTTAATTCTTTGAGAAACCTCCAACATGATTTCTATATTGGTTGTATTAATTCAACCCTCCCACCAACAATTTAGGAGGGTTCATTTTACCACAGCCTTGCTGGCATTTATTATTATTTGACTCTTTGATGATTTGCCTTATTTCTGGTCTAAGATTGAGTCTTCATGTTGTTTTAATTTGCATTGTTTCATTGGTCATAAATTTGTTGGCTATTTGTATTACTTCTGAGAAGTACTGGTTTATTTCACTTGCATATTTCTTGACTGGGTCTTTTATTTAAGATCATTTAATTTTGGGGAGTTCTTTATATATTCTAGATATTAGTCCTTTGTCTAAGGAATACCTGTCAAAAACTTTCCCTCCATTCCCCTTACTCTACTAATTGGTTCCTTTGATGTGCAGATTTTAATTTGGTGTAATATAATTTGTTAATTCTTGCTCTTGTTTGTTATGCAATTGGATTTCTGTTTAGGAAATCATTTTCTGCACCTATGATTTCAAGTGTTTTACCTATTTTATCTTCCATTACATCCAATATTTATGTTTTAATGTCTAGATTTTTGATCCATTTTGATTTTAGTTTAGTACACGGTGAGAGATGTGGGCCCAGATTCAATCTTTTTACAAACAGATACCCAGTCTTCCCAGCACTGTTTGTTAAATAGGTTATCTTTCCTTCAATTTATATTTTTTGGCCTCTTTGTCAATTATTAAACTGCTGAACATATCAGGGGAAGTTTTCGTATTCTCTCTTTTGTTCCATTGACTCACATGTCTGTTTTTGTACAGTACCATGCATTTTTATCACTGTTGTTTTGAAGTATAGTTTGAAATCAGGTATTGTGACATGCTCTGCCTTGGCCTTGCTGCCAAAGATTGTTTTTGCTATTCTGGACCTTCTCTGGTTCCATATGGATTTTAGGATTGCTCTATCTAGATCTGTGAAGTATGCTGTTGGTATTTTGATTGGGATTGCATTGAACCTGTATAACACTTTTGGAAGTATGGTCATTTTGACAATATGCTCTGCTTAAGCAGAAGCAGAGGCCATCTTACCATACTCTGATATCCTTTTCCATCAACGTTTTCAGAATACTTTAGTTTTCTTTGTAGAATTCTTTCACTTCCATGGTTAGGTTTATTCCTAGATATTTAATTTTTCCTGATGCTGCCATGAATAGTATTGTTCTCATGATTTTTTCTCATTCAGTTCATTTTTGATGTACACAAATGATAGTGATTTTTTGTGTTGATTTTGTATCCTGCTACACTGCTGAAGTTGGTTATTAATTCCAAGAGTTTCTTGGTAGAATTCTTTGAGTCTTCCATGTAGAATATCATGTCATAGGCAAATAATGATAACTTGAGTTCATCTTTTCCTATACGTATCCTCTTTATTTCTGTCTGATTGCTCTGTATGTTTCAATTACCATGTTGAATAGAAGTGGTGATAATGGGCTGGGGAACTAGCTCAGTGGCCTAAGTGCCTGCCTGGCAAGCATGAGGTCATCAGTTCAATCCCCGGTGCTGCAAAAAGAAAAAAAAAAAGTGGTGATAATGGGCACCTCGTCTTATTCCTGATTTTAGATGGAATGTTTTCCACTTTTCCCAACTTAACATGGTATTGAATATTGATTTGTCATACATAGCTTTAATAAAATTCAGTTATTGCCCTACACGTGTTTTTTGCAAGGTTCTTATCATGAAGGTGTGTTGGATTTTGTCAAAAGCATTTCCTACATCTACTGATATGATCATGTGGTTTTTGTTCTTACTTCTGCTTATGTGTGTTACTTTTATTGATTTGCAAATCTTGAACTATCCTTGCTTCCCTGGGATGAAACCTATTTGATCATGATGTAGGGTCTTTTTGAGGATGTGGTACTTTCTATTTGATAATATCTTTTTTTTTCTATTTGCTAATATCTTGTTGAGGATTTTTTCATCTATGTTCATTGAAGACATTGGCCTGTAGATTTCTTTTTCATTTGGGTCTTACTGGGTTTTAGGGTCAGAATGATACTGGTTTCTGTAATGAGTTTGGAAGCACTCCATCCCTTTCAGTTTATTTGAAGAGGTTAAGGAGTATAAAACATCCTTTAAGGTTTTGTAGAATTTAGCCATGAGTCCATCAAGTCCTGGATTTCTTTTTGAATGGTATATTTTATATTAATGTCACAGCTTCATTCCTTGTTATTGGAATGTTCAGCAGTTTTATATCTTCTTTGGTTAGCTTTGGTAATTTGTATGGGTCTAGGAATCTGTCCATTTCTTAAAGATTTTCCAATTAGATGGAACACAATTTTTCATTGTAATTACTATCTACTGGATTTCAATGATGTCTACTGTGATTTTGCCTTTTTCATTCCTAATTACATCGATGTGAGGTTTTTTTTTTTCTCTTGTTTTCTTTCTCTTAGTAAGTTTGGCTAAGGGTTTATCTACTTTGTTTCTTCTTTTAGTGAACCAACTCTTTGTATTTTTTTGTCTCAATTTCATTGATTTCCACTCTAATCTTTATGATTTTTCTCTTTAACTTTGGTTTGGGCCTGGATTGCCATTACTTCTCACGTATCTTGAGGTTCCTCATTAGATTATTTATTTGAACTTGCTCTGTTTTCTAATGTAAGCACTTATTGCAACGAACTTCCCTCTTAGGACAGCAATGCCTTTAACTTGAAGACATTTTTAATTTCTTCCTTGATTTTTCTGTGACCCATTGGGTATTCAGGAGAGTGATTTTAAGTTCAAGGTGCTATTAAATTTTCTGTAGTTTCTTCTGTGTTTGATATCTATTTCATAGTAATCTGATAGGAAACAGGGGCTATTTCAATTCTTATTTGTTTTTTATTTATATTTTGCTTTTTTTTTTTGATACAGAGTCTCATTGTGTAGTGCACACAAGGCTTGAACTCACCATGTAGTCTCGGGTGACCTTGAATTCATAGCACTCCTCTTACCCCAGTCTCCTCAGGGCTGAGAATACAGGTGTGCACCATCACATCCAGCTAATTGTTTTATATTTATTTAAGCAGCATATGTGATCTATTTTCAAAAAGTATCTTGTGCTGCAGTAAAGATTGTGTGTTCTGCTGTAGTAGGATGGAATATCTGTAGACATCTATTAAGTGTTTATGTTTAAGGGTGTGGTTCAACTCTGATATTTATTTATTGATTTTTGATTCAGTTACCTCTTTATGAAAGTGGGCTTACAAGGTTTCCTAGTGTGATTGGGTTAGTATTTACTGGATCTTTTATGTTCAATGATACTCATTTTATGAAGATAGGTACTCCAGTATTCAATGCATAAATATTTATAAGCATTATCTCTTATTGGATTGTTCCTGTAACTGGTATGTAGTGACCTTCTTTGTCTCTTCTAATCAGTTCTAGCTTGAAGTTTACCATGTCTGAGATCAAATTGCTACCTCTCCTTGTTTTGGGGGTCCTGGTGCATGAAATACTGTTATCCATTCTTTGAATTTTAGTCTCTGAATATCTTCTTGAATTAGATTAGTTTCTTGAACTAACACAACAGACTATTGCATTTTGCTTTTTGAACCATTCTGCTAATCTGTATCTTTTAATTGGAGAGTTGAGGTCATTAACATCGAGAGATATTACTGAAAAGTATTGATTAATTACTATGATTGTGCTCTTTCTGTGTTGGTGAGTCCCTTATTTTTCTTTCATTTTTTTAAATGTTGTTTATCCATTGACCTCAGTTGGTGTTTTCATTCCATCTGGGTTTTTAGCATTATTGATTTTGCCATTTCTGTCTAGAATATTCTTGAGTGTTTTTTGGAGTGCTAGTTTAGAATTCACAAATCTCTTGAGTTTTCTTTTTCATGAAAATGTCCTTATTTCTCTATTTTGGAGGAAAATTTTGCAGGATGTGTTAATCTCAGTTGGAAGTTGTTTGCTTTTAGGTCTTAAAATATTTCACTACAAACTCCTTCAGCCTTTAAGACTTGTGCTGAGAAGTCTGCTGTAATTCTAATGGGTTTACCTTTATATGTGATTGCTTTGTTTTTCTCTGGCTGCTTTTAAAATCTTGTTTATCCTTTTTTGTTAGACATCTGGCAATTTAATAATGATATGTCTTTGTAAGGGTCTTTTCTCATTATAGTTGTTTAGTGTTTGGGAAGCCGTGCTTACTCGTATGTTAAGCTCTTCTCATATTTGAGAAAGATCCTATAGTGATTTCTTTAAACAAGTTAATAATTCCATCTGTGTTATCGTCTAGCTTTTCTCTAACTCCAGTTAGCCTTAGTCAGGCCTTCTTTGTGTCATCTAGCAGCTGCTGAGTGGTTTTTTTCTTGTTCTCTTAAACTTTATGTATGACTTTCCTGAATACTTCATCATAACTTCCCATTTTGTCCTCAATTTCAGACACTCTGTTTTACACCAGTCATTTTTGCAATTTCTGAATTATATATAGTTTTTATCTCAAGTATTTCTGTTTGATGCCTTTTTGTGGATTTTATATCTTTGGTGAATCTATCATTCCTGCTTGGAAACCTTTTGGTCAGTTTTCCCAAGTTTTTATTTGTTCCACCTATATCCACATTTGACATTTTAAGTGATGATTCCATAAATATTGGCATCATTTCTTCTTTTAAATTGCCAAGTTTCTTCATCTTTTTTTAAAACTTTCTGTACAGCTTTGCAACCTGATATTTTCTTTCCTTTCCATTTGTACCACCTTTATCTGCCTTATGAGAGATGGGAGACTTTGAGGCTCTTCTGTTGTCTTGTTTCCCCATGATTCATTTGTTCTGTCTGTCTCTGTCTCTGTCTCTGTCTCTGTCTCTGTCTCTGTCTCTGTCTCTCTCTCTCTCTCTCTATATATATATATATATATTTGTAGTTGCCATTGTTCATTTGTTTGTTTTGTCTCACTCCTTCTTTCCAGTTTTGGTACTATGTGTTGAAGTCTACTAGGATGGGAAGAACTTGTAGTTTATATAAAAATTTTTATTAAGATACTGCCCCCCTTGATGTGTTTTGAGCTTTTTTGTCCAGAATAGTATGTATCACTTTAGTTTTTTAATTTAAGTGATTTGGACTCTGTCATTATGTTTTTCAGAAAGAATTACTTCTGGCTATATAACATTAACAGATCTGGTCATACATCACTGTTATGATTTGAGTCTAGATGCCCTCCCAAAGCCTCAAGCAGTTTTAGATTGGTCTTTTTCAGAGGAAGCTGAATCTAGAGTTTGTGACTGATTCATAGTGCAATGCTGGGATTGAGAGTGCTGGGATTAAGGGTACTGAGATTAAGGGTGAGAGATTCCTCGATCAATCCACTGATTCAGTTAGTCTGGATAAGATAGAAGGGAGAGAAAGAGACTTGTTTCACCCTTCTGTTCTTACTACTTTTGCTGTTTTCTGCCGCCATAAACTGTTAAACCTCTGTCATGTGCAACCCAGCCTTGGAGCCAGTCGATTATGAAATGAAACCTGTACAAACTGTGGGCTACATAAACTTTTCCCTTCTTTAACTTTGGGTGTAAGGTATTTTGTCTCAGAATTCAGAGTAAAGTAACTGAGACAATCACTTATAAGATAGACCTTACATTTACACTCTCACCCGTTATCAATACTCTGTGCACATGATGTTCATTATTAGCAGTTACTCTGCAATGTGGCAGAAGTGGAGGGAAGAGATTGAAGGGTGGGTGAAGGAGAAGCATTAATCAGTAATGTGTAAGGTTGGCAAGGATGACAGTGATAGGTGAAAAAAATAAGATTTGATATGGGTCAGATTTTGTGGAATACTTTTAGTTAAGTTGAAGAGTTAGCATTGAGGGTTTCAAGAATATAATTGTGGAACTGAGGATGAGATATAGGAAAAGGGAGGTGTATTTTATGATTGAGGAAACCAAAGTGGCTGTTGAAACCTATTGATGTTTGTGTACCTGTCATGTAGAAAAGAGGGATGGGTAGACAGGGGGTTAGGTAAAATATGGAAGAACCAAAGGAATAGGATGTGGAGAACAGAGGGTTAACATGAGAGGACAGGAATGACTGAGAGAGCAGAATATGGCAAATTAAAAACTTGGAAGAGGGGTTCATATACTGGGAAAATGAATTGAGAAATAAGATAATAGTATTTCTGTGGGAGCTTGAGGTGAAGAAACTAGATAGGGAGATGAGAAGGACAGAACCTAGACAACAACTAAATCGAGGCAAATAAAAGAAAAGATAAACAAAGGCAAACTAATAAAAAAATTAAAAAAAAAAAAAAGAAACGAAACCAAGCCAAACAATCAGACAAAAAACCCAAAACCCAAATAATATCTGACAAGAACTCAGCTTCAACACTCCAACAAGGGAAAGTGTATATGATTCATATGTAACCTCTTTGTCAAAAAACGTGGGTGTTCCCACTCTTCCCTTCTTGTGCTGATTATGGCATCATGATTACACACAACCACACCAATATCACCTCTGACCATCCCACTACAAAGCTGAAGCTAACCAAATCTCAGGACTTCATTCTGCCAGCTTTTAGGCATGCAGGCAGAGTCTGATGCTGACCTAGCTCTTGGATTAAGAACTCTTCCTGTCCCCATGTCCAGGTGTGACGGTGAAATTGGCAGGCAGACTCACTGGCAGGTTAGCGACCACTGAGGCAAGGGTATGTTCATGAACAGTCTTTGGGGGTACATCTTGGGGAAACTGCAATTCCTTTCAAAACCTACCTGGGGATTCTGCAGGAGATGGCAGTGAGTGGCATGAAGTCACATGGCTCCTCACTCTCAGATGTCTGCAGATTCCTTGGGGCTGTGTGCTCACCCACTAGAGTCTGCATTGCTGCTGCTCTGCCCAGGGTGTGGGTAGGTTTCTCTACCCACACAGGCAAGTGCATGCTGCTCTGTGATGAGCACTGGTGGGGATTCTACGAAGGGCAACAACAGTTGCAATTTCTTCTTAACCACTATGCCAAACAGACTATGAGTCTGCATAATTTTCTTCTTGTCTCAGTTTCAGCCTGGTTGCAGGTAACCACTCATGTTCTTTGCAGATGGGCACGAGCTCTGGTGACTGGGGGAATACTCTGGAGCCCAAGGAAGGAACAGAGCTGACTCAGTGTGTGGCTGGGGCTGTGCCTGTGGCCCAGCAGTCCAGCAGACATGTGGGACTTGTGGTAAGTGGTTTGGATGCATAGCTTGTGACTCAGGTGATCTGCAGACCTACAGAGCAGTGTGCACTTGCCTATGATGCGGTGGACACACTGGGCAAGCAGGCTATTTAGGTGAGTGGCGGGGGCCATGTGTGTGCATGCCAGTGAATTGACTGGTGGTCTGGACAGGCGGGCTTATGGTCTGTGCTGACTCAGGATGCTGTTTGCCTGGGTATCCTTTCTCTGGACTGAGTCTGTTTGTGGGGAGGTGCTCTCCTACCTACAGTAAGTGCTTTCATGGAGAACTCAGCAGTGCTACTTTCCCCAGGGTTTGGAAGGGAGGAGAGAGGCAATGTGGGCAATGTGGGTGGCCGGTGAACACAAACTCTGTCCCAAGAATATGGTCTCTGCAGCCCTGGATTCACCCCTCAAACTTTCCCTCATCATCAAAATGACTGTTCTTAGGAGTGGGGGTGAGAGAATCCAGTAATGCAGTGTCACTTCCCTTTTTCAGCTGTCTACTTTGACTTTATTTACATATATTGTCATATAATATTCTGTTTCAGTGTGACAGCGCTTCCCACCTTCTGAATACTTTCTTTCTTAATGGATCCTTTCTGTCTTTCTTTGATGTGACTTCTCCTCTAGTCAGCCATGTTAGATCCTCTTTTTATTATTATTACTATTAAAATTATTATTACTACTACTTTTAAGACATGGTCTCTTTATGTTACCTAGGCTGACCTTGAACTCCTGGGATGAAGTGATCCTCTTACCTTAGACTGTCACATAGCTAGACGTCAGGTGTGCAAGATTTGCCTTTGTCTTGAAGAATAATCTTGTCAAGTGATTGAAGCATTTTGAAATTATCTTCAGCTAAAGTTTACCAGAAATTTCCCTTATGTGATGCCTCCAGACACACATGGACAATGCTGCATCTGTGAAATAAGTTACTTGCAGTCAAAGATAAGATTTTAGACCTATTCCTGTTGAAATTCATCTTGTTAGATGTGTGCATGTCTTGAGTTGTCCAAAACTCTTGCCAACATCTTTGTGGTCAGAAATGCTATGATGCTATATTGGGAATTAACTTTTCATGAAACTTCCTTTTTAAAAACTTCCTTTTTAATATTTGTATACTTTAGGAATTTTTCTCTTTTGTCTCATTCTTATATAGAAGTTTATGTTGGTCCTATATTCAAATTTTGGGAGGAATTTGTTAAAAAAAACTTACTTACTCTCTTTAGCTGTTGAAGATATGCATAAAAATAAGCAAAAAGTTATTATTTCTGTAGTTTTATTTTGCCTGATTGGAGTTTCATCTGTGTGTGAGAAGCAGGGATAAAATTACAGCTGGAGCCAGCTGTGGGATAGACTGTGGGATAGCACTTCAATGACAGATAGTTTCTTTTCTTTGTTTGTTGTGGCAACCTGAAATTATCTGGGACCTTGCCCACAGTTGCTAATTGGCAAGTTTTTTCAGGGATTCTAAAACATCCCTTGGCTTTCAAGAGTATTTGAGATCTTCAGTGCTCTTCAGGAGATGGTTGCCTTCTCTTATATCTAAAAAGACTCCCATGGCAATTCCTCTTAGTCCTAGTGTGCACCTTCTTTTTCCCCTTCAGTCTGAAGGAATTTTTGCTTGAGTATCCAGTGTCTTTATATTCCTTGGGTTCTTAGAACCAGGTTCCACTGTTGTACATTGTTCATCAAAGAGCTTAGTCTAATGAATGAGGATTGAAAATTCTATTTTAGAAGAGCAAGACAGGAGGAAATGACAACAATGTTAAATGTTTTAAGATAATAGAAATAATCTAACAACATATACTAGTTATTAAAGTAATATTTTGTTGCTACATTTTGCCTTGCTAAGAAAATTAGTTGTCATCTAACCAATGGGAAATAAAACAAATTTTCTGGCAGCAGCGTACAAGAAAAATTTGATCATAGGTCAGAACTATACTGGAAACACAACCTGCCATGTGGAACTCATCTAGGGCCTGGCTCGATTTTTCTGTAGATGATGATAAGCCTGGTATCCTGGCTCTGTAAGGTATGATCCACACACTCTTCCTATTGTCTTCAATATCAGGCACAGAGAATAACTTGTAAAATACTCTTTCTTTTCGAACCAATGGGTTTAATACACTTATCAATTGTGCTAATGCATAAATAAGTTATTTTTTCAGTGCTTTAAATTATGACTCCCCACCCATGTGTTAAGAACATTAGGATAAAAGTTCAACCTTTTTCTGGGGCAGTCAAGTAAGCTGAGAACTCCTTATTAGAAGGTAGATATAATTTATGGTAAGCCTTTCAAATTCCTTATACTTGGGAATAAGATGTTTGACTTTGAATTAGGCCAGGTCTCTTGAACACAGAGCATAATTGTGTTTAAGAATTCAGACACCAGAATAATATCTTGTAAATGAGAAGAATTTCTTGCTGACAGTACTGGTGTAACTGTAGACAAAGTCAGGTAGCTCTAACATGTGAAAGCCATGGTAAAGGCAACGACAATAATACTAAGCTAGCTAAAGACAAAAGACTAACACAACAAATGAAAGATAAAATTAATATAGTAAAGGAAGAAAAGGAAAAAGAAATAAAACAAAAATACTACTTAAAGCAATAATGTAAACACCTATGAATGGGGACAAAATTAAAAAAATAAGTAAAGATATTTGAGTAAAGAAAGGAGTTATAATCACTGTTCATTTTCATTATCACCTCACCAACGAAAGCTGCAAATACTTAGAAGCATTCTTTTGGCGTGTTTGTACTGAACTCTATTTTAGCATTTTAGATGTGTAAACTTTTAATCTTTATGCCAAGTTTATTAGGTAGGCTTTTTTATAAGAAGATAAATCAAGTCATAATAAGGTTAGATTAATATCTGGTATTTGTGTTTTCTCCTCAGAAAGTACATCCAAAAAACAATAAGTCCTGCATGTTTTATGTCTCAGATACATGATAAATCCACTGCTTCTGTTTATTCTGGTGCTGTCTTAGTTTAAGGAATCATCATTTCAAGGACAGAACAGCAATAGATTCTTAACTGGTCTTCCCCCCTTATAATCTATTATCCATTTAGTAACAAAAGCAAGCTTGAAAGGTAAATCAGGTCTCATTCCTTTCCATTCATTCTCTATTGTACTTAAACTATACTTAGCCATGGTTTATGTTTTACATGATTTGTCCCCTTTGACCTTACCAATGTCACTTTATTGCATTCTCTTTCTCTTTCTTAGTGGTACAAGATTAGATAATTTGCCTTTTTCCTGAGGAAATATACTTACCTGCCCCAGCATTAACTCTTTCTATAAATCTCACTGATATGGTAGATTTCTGAAAGTCAGATCTGGCACGGCAGCTGAAATTATGGCTGGTTTTAGATTTATAGTAGTTCATATTCATCCACTATGATTTGTCTGGTATCTTCTGGGAACAAAAGGTTTTATTGTTAGTTTCAATAATTAAAATTAAATGGAATGGAACCACCAGTTCTGACTCCTTGAGTTTCTTTGAAGTTGGTAGTAATCTCTTCCAGTATTTTTTAAAATGCAGCATTCCTCTGATCTGCTATCTTAGTTGGGACATTTGGGAATGAGTAATTTCTCAGACTTTATTTTCTATATTATTATTAATGACTGTTATTTCATAAATCAGAGAGATAATAAGAGAATTTTGCTACTTGCTAAATATATTCAACCTGGTGGGGTGTGGTGGTTCATGCCTGTAATCCACACACGTGGGAGCCTGAGACAGGAGGATCACAGAGAGTTCAAGGCCAGCCTGGACTATACAAGGAGTTCAAGGCCAGCCTGAACTACATAGCAAGATCCCGTCTCAGAAAACAAAACAAAACAAAACAAAACAAATAAACATGATCAACCAAGTATCCATCTGTACTTTGAATTAAAAGACAATGAAGGGATTTGCTTAAGATCACAATTTTCCAGGCTACCATATGCATTCACTTTAATTGCAAACCGTGTTGGCATACAAGGTGTTCTGGTATGGTTGTCAGCCAGTGCTCTTTATCTAACTTTCCACTAAATATCTAGGTATTCTCTTCCTTCAGAGCACAGTTACCTTAGCAAATGGTTCATGTAGTTCATTTAGGGGGTTCTGGAGCCATGCTGACTGAATATATTTGTGATGATGTTGCAGAGATGAGCCTTG
This sequence comes from Cuniculus paca, assembly GCA_004365215.1. Lineage (NCBI taxonomy): Eukaryota > Metazoa > Chordata > Mammalia > Rodentia > Cuniculidae > Cuniculus > Cuniculus paca. The sequence goes on along the minus strand of RJWT010009671.1, from coordinate 6,196 downwards.
TGGGGTTTGACATTTTCTTGAAGGAATAATTCTATGAGCTGACAAATCTTTAAACTTCTAAGGGAATACAATTTTACAGTGCATCTAATGTCTGCTTATTTTTTTTTACTATGTCACTTATTTTTATTTCACAATAGGTTAATACCCTAGTTGGTAATCTTTATATCTTGCCTTGAGAACATCATGTGCTATTAGTAATTGGCACAAATAGGCACACTTATTGTCTCTTCCTTTGCTACTTAATACAGTAATAACATTCAGCTTGCCTCTGATAGCCAAGCACTATTATTTGGTAGTTACATTACAGAAATCTGTTACCCTCCTTGATACCCAAGGATCAAATCTAATCCTCTTAGCTCTGATCTATGAAGAAGAGATACCTTTCCATCTGTGAATTTCTCTTTGCCTACAGAAAGAAATCTTATCTGAGTGCCCTGAAGTATGTTGTCAGTTGGTGGATTTTCTGACCTCATATGATGAATTTGTTGTGACATCTTCAATTACTTGTAACTTTTAGTACTTTCTGTAATACTACTATGTCAACACAGTCTTAGCATATGTATTTTTATTTGTTTATTTTTTGTTGGTCATATATGCCCAAACATTAAAGAATCAGTGTTTAAGGATAACCTTCAGATTCATTTGCTAGAAAGCCATGAAATCATAGGAGAATATAACCATTCTACCACCCTTTTCCCCAGCCCCATATCCTGAAAAATCTACTCTCATGGGTTTTTCCTAGTTTCTACTGGTCAGTATTAATTAGTATTGCAATTGCTTTAGTGTATGCATCATATTCTACTTGAGGTGGGATTGCAACAACCCTTTTGGGTTGTGGTGACCCCCAGACTGGTGAAAAGACGAGGCAATAAGTAGTACTGAGTGCAGCTCCTGTTTTGCAAGACACCAGTCTTGGGTGATGTATTTGCAGAATTCCAGCAAGTGGAGTTTGTTCTCTTACACTAAGGAAGACTGAGAACTATTGTCACCTGTGGATTTCCAAGGAATCTGAGGCTTGATCATCTCAGGATCATGTATCTAGAATCTCAAGGATCTCATTCTTTCTGTATCAAGGAAGCTACCCAGAAAGAGTTCTGCTTCCAAACAGATGGAAAAGCAGAGGCCTGACTTATCTTTTTTTCTGAAAATGAAAGCAAGCAAAAACACACAATAGACAAAATAGCAAGGAAGTATGTCACATAATTTCCTTAGCTTGCTGCTCTGATAATTTTCAGGTTATGGCACAGAGAATAATAACCAGAGTAAAGTCTGGTAGATGCTGCGAGTTAAAGAAATGGAGATAAGTCTAGGAAGACCACAGCACTGAGAGCTTTTCAAACAAAGTATTGGAACAGTAGGCAATAAGACTTTGAATTTTTAAAATATGTAATTTCCAATAGCATAAAATTGTAAGATTCTTAGGGTCAATCTGACAAAAAATGTGAAAGATCTGTACACTGACTAATGTAACCACTATTAAAAACAACTAAAGAAGATCCAAATAGAGAGCTATATCATGTTTATCAGTCAGGAAAAAAAATTATTAAGATGTCAATTCACATCAAATTAACCATGGACCCAGTGGAATTTCAGACAAAATCCAAAGACTTTCTTTTAAACATTGATAGGCTGGTTCCAGAAGAGCAAGTGACCCTTTAAAGAAGAAAAACAAACTTGAAAGGCCACATATCTGCTTTCATGATTTCTCATGGGGCTAGAGTAATTGCTAGTTGTGCTATTGGAGCTGAAATTGACAAATTGATGAATAGAACGAAAACAGGAAGTTCAGTATTAGGCTCACATAAATATAGATAATTTACTTTTCATAAAGTCGATCAACTGGCAAAAATGGTCTTCTTAATAAAGTGCTCAAATAATTGATTATTCAAACACAAAAATTAAATTTGGATTTGTAATATATCATATACGAAAATTAGCTCAAAATTGATCACAGACTAAAATTTGTAACTTAAATTTATAAAACTTCCAGAAGGTCATACAAAAAATATCCTAGTAAACTTGAAATTAACAAAAATTTCTTAGATATCAAATATACTGTTTTATAACTATACAAATTTATAATCAAACTTTACCAAAATTAAGAATATATATTCTCCAAAAGACACTGTTAGAAAATGAAAAGATAAGCCACACACTAAAAAGAAATTTGTACCTCGTTTTAGACTTCCTCATGCTGCTATATTAGAATACTCAGGACTGAATAGTTTATGAACAATGGAAGTTTATTTGCCTCGTGGTTCTGGAAACTGAGAAATCCAAGATCAAGGGGTCCTATCTTGCTGCACCATAACATGCTAAAAAGCATCACATGTGAACAGAGAGCACATTGAAGAGAAAAAGGAAGTGGTCCATCCAACCTCATGCTTTTATGAGGAACCCGTTCCCATGATAACCGCTCCCACAATAGTGACATTAATTCTTACCTCATGACATACTCACCTCTTCAAAATCCCAAGTTTCAACAGTGATGCATTGGGCATTAAGTGCCCAATATATGAACTTTGGTGGACACATTCCATCTTGGTCATCAATCAAGTGTTTAGGTTGTTGTTTCCCCTTTTCCTCACCATATTTTTACTAACATATTCCAAACTGTTGGTATTTTCATATATGTGTTAGAATCATCCTATCAAGTTTGACAAAAAAAGCTGTAGTTTTCATTTGGACTGCATTAACTCTATGAATCAATTTGGGGAGAATTAATTTCCTTGAAATATTGAGTTTTTCAATTAATGTTCATAATATATCTTTTATATGTCCAAGTCTCATTTAAGTTTTCTTCATAATGTTCTGTAACTACTACAATAGAAATCTTACACAGTTTTCATTGTATTAATGATTGAATATTTGCTCATTTCTGATAATACATTTTAATGGTTGATATACTTATTAGCATGTTTAATATATTTTCAGTCACTTGCAATTTGTATATTGAAATTTGATCAATATTTTAATATTGCCTTAGCAATTCAGCTAATATAATTTATTAATTCTAATGATTTATTTGTAGGTTTAAAATTGTTAAATAAATAGAATTTTATTAACACTGAAATGGAGAATCAACTAAACTTATATGCTGAAACCTATCTTCAGAATGTCTTGATCAGAAAGAAAAAGTGCACAGAATGTATATCTTTTATAAATCAATGACAATAGTACTCATGTGAAACAGTACTTACATCTAGCTCCTAAATTTTAGTTCCCAGTAAGATTCTCTACTAAAACAGCAAAGCAGAACAAAAGAAAAGAAAATAAGAACAATGACCAAAGGAAAAGAAAATCCCAGGGACTGTTAGAGTAGAGTTAATTTTGTATCTTCTTGTTAGAGAGCAAAGATCCTTTCCTAAATTCATAGATGACGTTAAGCAAACAAAAACAAAGCCAGTTCCACTGGTTGATTTGTAACAATTTAAGCTTCTAGTTAAATTAAAGGAAAAGTCATAGTGAATTAGACAAGTTCAATCTGTAAAGCTTGAGCTCATACTGGTTCTCAAAAGAAAATTTAAGTGGCCCGTTTCTAAAGAAGTTAATCTCCAAGTTTAAGGTGTCCTTGTCAATGATTAGCAATAGTACATATTGAATAACAGTAAGGAAACTAGCAATGAAGTCTATAGGCTTCTCACAATCAACAGCACTGTGATTGCTTATGTCGTCCAGAAGAAGATGAGCCAGTAGGATCTTTCTAAATAAGTAGTAAAATCTACTTTAAAAAATTTATAAACTTTTGAGATTTTTATTAACTGGGTCTTATTTGTCCCAGGACAGGCATCTATTAAATAATATTTTACTCCTTATAAATCTACAGTGAGTTTGGTTAAGGCATTCCAGACCCTATCTGACCATCCACATGAGCGCAGGCAGTGGACAGTGTGCTGCAGGGAATATCTCTATCCCACATTCCCTCTCTGCCTCAGTGAAATGCCTTTGACTCTGACTAGTCCCTTTATGGAACTGCTCAGCTCCTCACCAGATTGTTCAAGAGAAAAATCTCTCAATGGCCTTTCTTGTCCAAAGAATCTTTGTCTCCATTATCGGTGATCAAAGTTGACTTTTACCACCTAATCTGAACTCTTAATGCAAAAAGACGAGGATGGTCAACTCTTTTCTCTAAAGAGAAAATGACTGAAGTGCATACTTTATACTATCTGATGGATGGAAACTTAAAGCTCACCTAGAGCCCTATGACAGAATGATTGTACTGTGAACACCTTTTGTAAATAAAATTCCCTGTAAATAGTAATCACTTATGAACTTTATGATCAGTGCACTGATAGTCTTTAGTGATTTCACTAACTGTCTTAGAGAGTAGGTAAAAGAAGTGAATCTAAATCCTAAAGAGCAAATGAATGCTTAAAAAATTCAAGAGGTTCCACATGCCTGTGTGTAAACTATAACATGAATAAAATAGAATAAGAAATAAATTGCAAAGAAATTTATGCAGGTTTCCACTTTAAAATACTAGTTTTATTCAGTAAATTTCATTGCCAACCAATGCTAGTTGCACATATGTATTGTGCAATTTATCTTGCCCTATACACTATTTTATTTTATTTTTATTAGTACGTGTATGCAGTACATAGTGTCTACATTCCTTGTGTGAAATTAGTACACATACATATCTTAACTCCTTCTTTCACCCTGTTTCCCTCCTCTCCTCCCCCCATGTTTTGATTCCCTTCACATTTGAGAAAACTCAGTCTCTTTGCTTCTTGTTATTTACCTTTTATTTTGTCACTTATTTAAAGTTTGCATTACTTACATAAGAGAAACCGTGCATTATTTATGCTCCTATATCTGACTTATTACACTTAACATTATGGTCTCAAGGTTCATCCATTTTCCTACAAATGACTCAAGTTTATCTTTCTTTGTGGCAAAGTAGTACTCCATTGTGTGTAAATACCACGTTTTCCTTATAATTTCATCTCTTGATGGACATATAATGTTTTTTTAATTGCTCCAAAGAGAAAAAGTAGATTTTTTTTTGAAATATAGGAATTTTATGGCTTTTATTTCTTTAAATATTGCTTCTTTCTCTGGTTCTCTTCTTTTGGATCACTCATTATTTGTATATGTATGTGTTTCATCATGTCCCCCAGATCCCTGCTCCTCTGTCCATTTCTCTTCTTTTTCTTTCTGCTCCTTAATTACATAATCTCAACAGACCTATGTTCAGGTTTGCTGACATCTTCTCTAGCTTACTCCTATCTCCAGGTGTGCTTGTGACATGTATAATAATAATTCCAGTCCCCAAATTCCCTTGTGAAATTCTAGAACCTATGAACACATTGTACTATCTTACAAGGAAAGGGTGAATCAAAATTTAAAAGAGAATTAAGATTTCTAACCAGCTTACTTTAAAAAAGAGACTATACTAGATTATGCAATAGACCCACTGTAATCACAAGCATGGATAAATGGGGAGAAAAAGAGGAAGAACAATGTGAGTCAGGGAGATCACATCATGAGAAAGACTGGATGGCTTTGAAGATGGAAAAGGCCTTTTAGTGAAGGAATACAGGCAATTTCCAGTGGCTAAAAAGGGCAAGAAAATAGATTCTCCTTTAAAACAGGCTGAAAGAAATGCAACTACCAATTCTTTGATTTTAGCCCACTGAAATCCATTTCATACCTCTAGTCTCTAAACTAAAAATAATAAACGTATGTTGTTTTAAGACACTATTTTTGTGGTATGTCTAATAACAGTAAGAAAAGCTAATACCGAGACCCTCTGTTAAGTCTTTCATTTCATAATGATCAGAGTAGATATTAATGAAATTAAACTAAAAATAATAAAAAGAATCAATGAGTTGAAGTCCTGCTTTTTTGAAAGAACAAAATTAATACAAAAATTCTTAGCCAAACTTACCAAAAGAAGAAAATAAAAGAACCACATCAATGCTTTTAGAAAGGAAAAAGTCAAAATAACTATGTATGCTGACAGAAGATCATCAGCAACTACTATAAGAAAATCATGCTCCAGGCTGCTCTGGGCCCAGCTTGAGTTGAAGGCACATACAGCAAATTCCACCTAACCTTGTAGTTTGGGACTTCACCAACAGACCAGTAGGAATTTGGGCCCATCTGCCATCATCCCAGGTCATTCAGAGTGTCCCTGGTGTCCTGCCTGCGCCCCGCCCATTCACCCAGAGCAGCTTAGCAGCTGTTCCTCTAG
>RJWT010009670.1:0-24960 GCA_004365215.1 Cuniculus paca | reverse complement strand
ATCAATTATGACTTCTTATTTAATCTATAATTTCGTCTGGGGGGATCAGCTCTCCCATTAGAGCCTAAAATGAAAACATTCCGATTGAGAAAAACTAGATTCTCCTTAGTTTAACAGTTTCTAATGTTTGGCTATGTGCAGCCAACCATCTGCAACCACAAATTCCCTGCTGCGGAACTGGCAGGAGACAAGGAAATGAAAAACAGTACGGGAGTCACTTATGTGAGCACAGAGATTTTGGCAGCTTGTCTGAATTGAGACCATAATCCTCTTCGGAAATCAGTCTAAACAGAACTATTCACAATAAACATGAAATTAAAACCCTGGTGTAGTAGTGACCCAAAAGGAATGTGAATTCTTCTCCAGGACACAAAGACCCGTGGATGAACTGTGTTTCTAGATATTTGCTTCAGCTTTCCTGAGAGTAAGTTAACCTCTAAATTGTTTATTTTACATTTGTAATTGTAAAGTAAGACTAGAAACAGAAATACCAAAACATGTTGATGAAAATCATTAAATGCAGGGAATTACTACTCATTTTGATTTTGTGAAGCATATGAGTATTTTATATTATATGACTAAGTAATCAGTTGGAAGATTTTCCATTTTACTCCATGGCCAAAGGATGTTTGGACAAGTAGCACATCTAATAGAATAGGCTATTAGACACAATAAAAGGAATGTGATTTTTACGCTACCTCTTCGCAAGTATGAACTATTTCCAAAGTTAAAACTACTTATTCTTTATTGTTTGTCCTTAGTTTTACTGTCAGAGTAATTATCAGCATTAGAGAATACAAGATTTTCTGAGTTTCAAAGTGTTTTAACTGACTTGAGAGTATTTTCATTAACAAAACTTAGATACTTTTGTTAACTTCATAATACTTTGTTGATCATAGTAAATAAAAAAGAAATTTTATCTAATTTGCTGTGTAATGCATTTATTCCCTGAACATCAGGAATTCTATCTGACTGGGAAATGACTGGCTTTTATGACCAATTTATTATTATTAAGTTACACAATTTTTCCTTTTCAGTATACAATGTAAGCTAACTAGCTGTTTGTGCTACCGTGGTAAGCATTATTGTTTTCTTCCAGATATTTACATCAAGATAAGCAGTGGAAAAGATTAGTCGTAGCTGAAACAACCACATTTGTGACAATTAGATCATATAATTTTTCCTTTTATATTTTCCAGCACATAAATTAATTTATAGAAGGAAACAAGAGTAGTCAGTTGGACAACATATTAAACACTTGCACATACCTAGACCTGTCACGGTACTGATTTTTCAAGGAAATGTACAGTTTGATTTTACTTGGGGTTTCCAGCTCTCAGGGCCTCTTGATGGCATCTTTGCAAGGAGCTCATCTATGTGGCTAGGAAGTACAGCTGTAATGAGCAGTATAAATTCTTCATAATTTTCTATGTACTTGTTTTTGAATTTTGATTTGTACTTGTGTGTATTTTTCTTGAATCTTTTTCAGACTTCAAAATAAAAGATGAATGAAGGATTTAGTTAATCATACTCTTGAGGTTGTGACACACAAAGAACCTGTCTTGTTTTGATTATTTATTTTCTTTAACTTCAAGCTCCTGGCCTCCATTCCTATTTCTCACAGTCATAGGTAACTTTTTTTTTTTTTGTATTTGATTGTGAGCCTTTAGTTCCTGGATATTTTTGGAAAATATGTATTGCATATAGTACAAATTCATATAAATGATGTAATATAACTGAAACTTTTATTTCTTACTTTTAAATTAGCATTATTTTTTAAAGATTACTTTATGTGAGTGGGTAGAAAAAAGCCTTTGCTGTTAGTTCCTACATAGTACTATTTGAACTGTATGTTTTAAAATTTGTTTTACAACACCATGCCACAATAATCTACAGTTTGAAAAATATCCATGTTCATCTTGGTGAACCCATGGGAAAATTTTCTTGGGATACATATCTAAGATCAATGGTAGAAAACTGCTTAGTGGTAATGAAAATGTAACAAATCACCTAAATGATTGAGTCTATACTTTCGCATTCAGTACATAACATTCTTTTATCCCCCTTCAATGATTTAATTGCCAAGTGCTGTGGGGACAACAGCTCTCGATACCATTATACTCTCTAACGTCTGTCAGTACAATGAAAAATAAATATTACAGTTGTTCTAATTTTTATTTTTTTAATCCAGAGTTTAAGCGTTTCTTTCTTCTGTCTCTCTTTTGTTCTTTAAAAAGAAAAGTCTTTGAGCATTCTTCTCTAAGTATGCGATTGGAAACAGCTGTTAAAATGTTTCTTTTTTTGTTAGATTGCACAATGTTTCCTATATGAGACATTCACATTTACTCCTTTATTTCCTCATTTTAAAAATAAACAGGTCAAAATGAGCAAGAGGCGCATAAGTGTGGGTCAACAAATGTGGACTCTTCTCCTCAAGAACTGCCTTAAAAAGTGGAGAATGAAAAGAGAGACTTTCTTGGTATGGTTCAGAGTTTATGTCCTCATAATTAGAGGAGAAAAGTATTTCCTCAGCAACACAAGCACTTATCTCCATCACTTAATGTTTTCTGTGTATTCTAATCCTAATTAGCAGGTTGGACTTTTTCCAAATTCTGGACTCTGTTGTTTTTCAAATTGAATTTAAAATATGTAATTATTATGTTTACTGGAGATACTTTTAAAAGCGCTCATATTCGGAAACTCCCTAAAAAATGAAACTGTGTCTTTATACCATAGGGAGAATTTTTCGTGTCTGAGCTCATTTGAATTTTTTTTATTTTAAGGAAGAAAGCAAACATTTCATAACAAAATAATAGGGGAATAACAATAGTTAATACATTAAGTATTGTTATCTTTAAAGTAGTTACTCAGCATATGAGATATGGGCATAAAAAATTGTCCAAAGGATATTAACACAAACCTTTCTTTTCAATGAACTAAGAGAAACTAGTGGTATAACTATCTTGTAGTTTGTTTTTCTCCTTTTCCCTTCCTTCTTGTTCCCTTTTCCCCATCTTACTCCTTTTCCCCTTTTGAACAATTTCTTCTCATTTCACAATATCTTGTGTACATTTTGAACCTTATTTACTCTTTCAGTTTCTCACATCAGGGAGACAATATGATGTTTACACATATGAGTCTGATTTATTTCACTTATGAGTGTGGTCTCTAGGTGCATTCTCATTTGAATTCAATGAAGGCATTTACACAGGTTTTCAAGACCGAAGTCATAGAAAGTGGCAGAATTTAGTCCAGATTTAATTCAGAATTGGTCCAAATTCTTTAAAAAACAAAAAAGTATTCTTAACATAAAGAAGTAATAAAAGCGTAAGGTGATGACCTGGTAATTATCCTATTAATCAATATATGCATGAATCAAAATATCACAGCATACATCAAAAATTTGTACAAATATTATGTGCCAATCAACAAAAATAGAAAAGACAAATTATAGTGGTTTGAAACAATTGAGCTATGGACATAGATGATGTGACAGATAGTGCCAGAAAAAAAAATAATAGGCATTTAAATGAACAGGAAAACAAAAATAACATTTTGATCTTTTACTTCTATTAAAGAGTACTTATTTTTATTGTAACAATGATTAGATGATTAGATGTGCTTTGCATAGAAAATTTAATAAATGTAGAGAAGTATAATAAGTTGAAATCATAAAGTGTCATAGATGAAGAGTTTATCTATTAAACCTTGGGTGTGTGTGTGTGTGTGTGTGTGTGTGTATGTTCATTCAATAAGAATGCATTGAATGCTTTGATTGTCAGTGAATAAAGTACACAAAAAAATCTCTGCATGGAGCAAAGACTATATAAATATGGATATAAAAGTTTAGGTCAGACTGTATATAGTTGTTTTACGTTCAAACTTTTAAATTCTTTTAAGTAAGCACTATATCTATCTTTTCGTCTATTCAGATATAATCATAGATCAACAAACATAGATAAAATTGTATGTAATGAGTATGATATATATCTCTTTGTAAAGGCCTGTGTTTACAATTATAACTAAAATAATAACATGGCTTTTTATGACTTCAAATGCATTCCGTTGCACTTCCAATTCCAAAATGTAGTCACAATGACAATTTGAAAGTTATTTTTATAAGCAATAATTTAAGTCTATCTTCTTCCATGTGCAGACAGAAGATAAAAGTATGACTTTGCTCCTTTTGATGGATTCTATTTATTTGTTTTATTCTATCTACTTTTCAAGATGACTATAAACCATTAGGCCATTCATGGAAGAATCCAGCTTTGCCTTACAGAATGATAAACCTAAGATTCTCAAACATAATTGACATTGATGTCACATCTGTTTTAGACAATGTGCATATTTCAAAATGTGCAGATTAAAGTAGAAAAGTAAATCTAAACATTTAAAAATGGGAGAAAAATAAAATGAAATGCAAGCTCCATAACTGAATTAAGTGGTTTCTATTGTTTGACAACACTTATTGATTTATTTCATTTTTCTCTCATTGCTATGTAGGAATGGTTTTTCTCATTTCTCCTAGTACTGTTTGCATTCCTATTTTCTTCCAATTTACATCAAGTCAACGACTCTTCTCAAATGCCTGCAATGGATCTGGGACGTGTAGATAATTTTAACGATTCTAATTATATTATTGCATTTGCACCTGAATCCAAAATCACTCAAAAGATAATGAGCAAAGTAGCTTCAACCCCATTCATGAAAGGTATGTTTTGGGAAGTTCATTATAATTTTCTTATTTGGAAAATGTACAAATTCATTTTGGAATTTCCTTGATAGTTTGTGTTAAATTTTGATGTTTTCTGTGTTTGTTAAGAGCACTAATGTATATTCCTTTCTAGTATCAAGGAGATTTTCTTACTCCATTGAGTAGTGTCCTGTTTGGACAATTCTATGTTAAAGAATTGTTATTCTTTATAGTACATACTAATATGAAGTAAGTTCAAGGTTATTTAAAATATATTTTAAAGAAGATTATGGAAAGATTAAATAGAAGTGATGCATGATTTTTCAATCTCATCAAATACATACAATTCTAAACAGAAACTAAATAGCATTGCCAAATATACATGGGCAATATTTACAACAAAACAAGGTATAAACTATTTCCTTGTATCCCAAAATATAAGTGATTGAGGAAGAAGCACTGACAACTACAAGAGTGTCATGTTATTTCTCTCTGGGGTGGTTGGAGAGCAAGGGAAGCAATGGAGTATCCGAAGGGCATGAGGAGAACCCTTTAAGAGCTAACAAGCATCCCCTGGAAAGCAGACACAGCCAATTTGAGAAAGCAACTGAAGCTATTGTTAATAATTATACTGGGAGTTAGTATTAGATTGCTATTGTGAGCGTATGTTTGAAGTGGGATAGACCAAATAGGGAATTATAGAACAATCTTGTTATTTGACCTTATGTCCTTGAAGATCAAGACCGTCAGTATGAAGAAAGGAGATACAAGCCTAGAGTGATGATGTAGACCTATATAGTCCAGCTCTTTGGGAGATGCAAAAGTCTTGGTTCAATCCCAGTACTGGAAAAAAAAGAGGTAGAGGTCTGGGACAGGAACCTTATAGAATGAAGAATCTTGTAATTCCAGAGAGCTTAGGAAAATAGCAAGAACTTATTGATTATGTCATAAAGATCAGGAACTAATTTGTCTAAAGTTGAGATTCAATAAATGGAACAATTATAATTTGAAACTTTTCAAATAGAAATTTAATTCTGCTTTCAGAATGAGATTAGTAAAAGTCAAAAGATTTATACAACTTGAAGAAAAATCAGAGTATTCAAAATGAGATGAAAAGAAAGTATAATTTCTTGTTTACAGTAGAAGATGATAGTGAGTGAGTTCTTATGATGAAAATTTTTAAATAATGGAGGAAATCCCAGCATGTATCCTATCTGAAATATACTATTCCATAGCCATATATACAATGGAAAAGTGTTATTTTATTAATGGATTTTTATTAATAAATGAAAAAGCAATGATAGGAATACAGCATCATCATTCTGAAGTTTTCATAAACAATGGATCTAGGCCCTGAGCATTGACAGTTGCTAATATCTCAAAGGAGAAACAATCAAATATTATGAGCTTCTGATAATTCATTACCACATATAATCTGACTGCAAGGATTAAATCTGATGCTGGTTGAGTCCCTGAATACAGGTGATGGATTATAGAAAGTACAGAGGACAAAGGAACATGTTGTATGCGATCAGGAATATGCACTAAACAAAATTCAAACTGAAATTATGTTGGCTAAATGGTCTGGGTTTCATTAGTAACAGCCTTTTACATTATACATCTTAGAATAAACAGTTTCTCAAGAAAATTTTATCATATTTTACAATTTTATGACATCTTTAAAAGTCTGGCCTCGATATTACAGTCAAATGAAAATAGTTTTGCTGTTAGGTAGGTCTGAATTTAAGCAAGTACCATGGAATTGCTACTATTTCAAATTCGTTATACTTTACATTGTTGGCTAAACACTTCATTTTGGAAAGGTAATATTTGCAATAAAAGTGTTGTCATAAAAGTAAATATATTTGCAATAAAAGTATTTGCCATATAACACTTCTGACTTACTCCATAGCAGTAGAAATTGTCTGCCTCACCTCTGAGTCTCTTAGACCCAGTGCTGCATTTGGGGAAGAAATATCTCTTTAAAAATAACTTTAACATAATTAAAGTTGGCGTGCTGTCTTTGGACCACATAGAAATCTTACTACATCATTTTCTTTCTTCACATGGCAGGAAAGACAATCATGGGATGGCCCGATGAAAATAGCATGACTGAATTGGATTTAAATTATTCAATAGATGCAGTGAGAATTATCTTTAATGATATGTTCTCGTATCATTTGAAATTTTCTTGGGGACATAGAATCCCTAAGATTAAGGAACACAAAGACCATTCAGGTAATATTCCTTGTAGAAAATCTTTTTTTTTCTTTTGCTATTACAGCATTAATTACAAGTGGGTGTATGTGATAGTAGAAGTGAAATAAACGATGCCACCCCACAATATATTTCTGAACATAAAAGAAATTCACCTTTATTAAGTAGAACTTGTATTTCTAAATACATTTTTCATTAAGACTTTTTATTTTCTGTTAATTATAATTACTCCCAAATAAAGCCCTAATAAAAGGCTTCTCTTTAGTAATTCTCAAGTTAAAAACAAAAGTTTAGTGGGATTTTTTTGGGGGGCATACAGAAAACAAGAGTAAACCTCAACAAAAACATTCTGAAATGAAGAGAATTATAAAATTGAGTGAAAACTCATTGTTAGTTGGTCTTATAAATATTAACAAAGAAATTCTAGTGTATTATTTCTTGGTTGCACTTTATAGACCTCAATGGAGAAGTCTTACCATACACTACATTATTGTGAATTTTGAATGCCTTTAGGAACCCTGGAAATTTTGACTTCAAATAACCAAGAGTATCCCATACTATAATAAAGGTTGTCTTCTGCTTTTTTCATAGCTCATTGTCAAGCAGTGGATGAAGAAATCACATGCGAAAGCTCAGTATTTTGGGAGAAAGGTTTTGTAGCTTTCCAAGCTGCCATTAATGCTGCTATCATAGAAGTGAGTACTGAGCTAAGGAAAACTAATTGAATTATACATTAAAATTTGGTGGATAGAGTCATGGATTGATTTGTAATTTATTCACCTCATAAATTAGGCACAATATGTCAAACTATTTTTATATTCAAACCATTGTGCAAAGTGTTGAAGATCAGAAAATAAGCACAGGATAGACACTTTTATCCAGAGATCCTGGTGATGAGGGAGGTGGAAATATGATATGTAGTTATAATAAGAGTCTTGTAATGAGATTTTAAATAGTGCTCAAGGCAAACAATGAAGCAAAAGATACTCATTTAAGAAATATCAGCAAAGATTTGCTATGTAAGTGTCATTTCGGCCAGTCTCAAAGCATGAGTTGAACTTTTTTTCCATGGAATATGGTAAGCAAAGATGTTCTAAGGACCAAGATATGAAGGGTGTAATTAGCTTATATATTTAAGTGTGATGTGTACATGATTTCTTACGAACAGTGAAACAGCGTGAAGTTGTATTAACTAGATTATGATCATTTTTCATTAATTTCTTTCTTCAGCTTGCAGTGAATCATTCCGTGATGGAAGCACTGATGTCAGTGACTGGTGCGAATATGAAGATGCTTCCTTTTATTGCTCAAGGAGGGATTGCAACAGATTTTTTCATTTTCTTCTGCATTATTTCTTTTTCTTCATTTATATACTATTTATCAGTCAATGTTTCGAAAGAAAGACGATACATTAAATCACTGATGACAATGATGGGCCTTCGAGAGTCAGCATTCTGGTAAATCATATGCCTACAATCCATTGTTCAGCATAAACTGACTGTGCTGAATCATCTCCTCAGAGCTATAAAATAGCATATTTAGGCTTGATGCTTTCATAAAGTAGTGTGTTACAGATGACTGAGATGGATCTATTCACTTGTTAAATGGAACCTTCTGTATTTCTCAGAATTTAAAGAAAGATACCTGCCTTGTAGATGTCTGCTGATCCTCAGGCTACTGACTATATATGGATGGCTCTCAGTTACTAGTAACCAGGTCTGGGAGAAACCAAACATGTAAGAAGCTGAGGTCACTAATGGGCAATGAAATATGTATTTCAGATACCACGTTAAAAATGGTGCCTGGTTTCCATTCCAGGTTGAATGAATCATCACTTTTATAACACTGAGAAAAGAAAGCAGTCATGCTCTTTGAGCACTGAGCTTCCCTAGGTAAAAGAAGTACTGCTGAGTAGTAAGAAAACAGGCCTGGGTGACAGGAAGCCAGGGGTGTCTCCACCTCAACGTTAGTACTTCTTACCTTGCACAGATTACTTTAACTCTTTCATCTTCAGTTTTCTGTCTTCTAAAACATTGATAATATTATTTATTTTTCACTGGTCATGAAGATTAAAGAAAGAAAAGTGTTTAAACTTCAAAGAATGCTTAGGAAGTGTTATTCCATAATACTCTGGGAAACAGTAAGTCCTGAGAAGACTGTAGATGCAAGCTAGGAAACTAAGGTCTGACCAGTGAGTATTCAATATTCTGAGTGCAGAAATAGAGAAGATAGATTGCTAATCTGGTCTACAATGGGAGTTTTTTCCTATTGTCTTTCTTTGATGTGTTAAGTGTTGTATCTCTATATTGAAGGAAATTGCAGTCACTGTATTTTAAAATATGATGAAAATCTACACAGAATTGGGAAAAATAACTAACATGATTTAAGAAAAACCCAAATAAAAATCCAATCCAAAATGCAAATAATGAAGGATAAAAAGTCAGGGCTGTTTTTCCTCCCAGGAGAAAAAGTTGAGGTGTTTTATTTGTACAGCATTTGCATGGTATTAAGAGGAGGCTTACAAAAACACATAAATGAACAATTTCTGGAGAATGAAGTATACTATGAAAATGCAAACGTTATAATTGAGCATTAATAATTATACTTCAGGGACAGGTAAGAGAGCTCACATTTGTAATTCCAGTTACTCAGAAAGTTGAAGCAGGAGAATTACAAATCGGAGACTGGCCAGGACAATTTAGTGAGTCACTGTCTCAAAAAACGAAGAAATATAGTATGAGAGTGTGAAGATACAAAGGTTGTTTGGGTCAACTCTGGTGGTAGAGCAGTTGTCTAGCTAGATGCCAGGCTTGGATTCTCAATACAATGAAAAAGAGAATAAAACAAAAATGACAAAACCAGACTTCCTTACACATGTTGGCATTTTCTATTTTAAATAAAAGGAAACCACTTGTTCATTGTGGACCCACTATAAACCAGTTGCCATATTATATCTACAAAATATCTAATTTCATTTAATTATCTTATTAATTTCTAATAGGGAAAACTGAAGTTCAAAGAGATTAAATAACTATCTCTCAGCATTATCTAACCAAGAGGTAGCTGAGAAAACTTGAATCAAGGTCTGTGTAATTAAAAAGCTTATATTCTTTCCCCCATACAGAATTTTATTTCTCTTTTTTTGGTATCAGTACTAGGGAGAAAACCACATCTTGATATCCATGTATTTGTCCCAGTACTGTAGAAAAAGAAAGAAAAGACTTTCTGACTCTTGCTTCATTATCTATTTTTTGTTCAAGTTTCTACAATTACTTTACCAAAGGAAGATATTCAGAACTGACAAATAGTTATAGATATCTTCCTTGAAAAACTTCCTAGAGATCACTCCTATTGTATCATCCTGTTTATTTTTTGCTAATTGGTATTAAGTTATTTATGTTATCTGTTTACCTGTTTATTGCTTACCTTCCTCTATAATACATGAGCTTCTGATTTGTTAACCATTGCATTCTTTTCATCCCCAATAAATGGTGAGTGTCACAAATCTTTTGCTGAATACCTAAGTGAGTAAATGAAGTGATGGTATAGCAGCACTCTGAGTTGAGTCTGTGTTTCTCTATTAGGCTTTCCTGGGGCTTCATGTACTCTGGTTTCATCCTTATCATGGCTATTTTGATGGCTCTTATTATAAAATCTACCCAAATTATTGTGCTAACTGGCTTCATGGTGGTCTTCATTCTCTTTTTCTTCTATGGCTTGTCTTTGGTAAGTTGGTGAGTTTTCTCTCTTCTCTCCAATTATGTGGCACTCCAATTATTTTGTTTCTACCTGTTGTGTTGTATTTGCAGCATCTACACAAGACCTGTATCTGGACAGTTTCTAATCCAGAGTTGATAAAATAGTTTTGTTTTATATTGTTTTGTTTTGGTTTGGGCAATGCAAGGGATCAAACTCAGGGTCTGGCACTTGCAATGCAAATACACTTTTATATATTGTATTAGTCATCTTTCTGTAACTGGGACAAATGTCTGAAATAATTAACTTATAAGAAAGAAAGCTCTATTTGAGGTTCCAGTTTTGGTGGTTTCTGTCCATGGTTGATTGATCCTTTATTTGGGCCTACAGTGAGGCAGCACATGGCAGATCAGAACTTCTCACCGCATGGTATGGATGTGAAAAATAGAGAAAGGAGAAGGAATTAAAGTCCTACAATTCTATTTAAGCATATTCCTCAGTGACCAGAAGACCTCCCACTAGGTTCAACCTCTTAGTTGTTCTACTTGGCCAGTAGACACATTGGGCAGGGGACCAAGTATTTAACACGAGGGTCTTTCAAGGACAATTATCCAAACATAGCCAATATGAGATTCTTTTTATTGTGCTACTGATTGTTCTTCAAACATTAGACCAGCTGAATTTTTCCTCCTCTCAGATAACTTTGGCTTTCTTGATGAGTGTGTTGATAAAGAAGCCTCACCTCGCTGGTTTGGCCATCTTTCTACTTATCATTTTTTGGGGCAGCCTGGGATTCACAGCATTGTACAGACATCTTCCTGAAGCTTTGGAATGGATCTTATGTCTTCTTAGTCCATTTGCTTTCACCGCTGGAATGGGCCAGGTAAGAGTTAAATTTTACTTATTATGAAACCTTCTAAACAGATTCCTTCAGTAATACGTGCAACATGTACTAAGCATTAACATTTGCCCCTCAAACTTTTGTAAAGATAAACACTTAAGGGCCACAAGTTTTCATTTTTGTTTCTCAGCATAATTGTTTGCTTCTAAAGTTACTAAATATGGGGTGGTATTCTAAGGTTGATGTGATTCAGCTTCTACTCCTAATTAGTTGTCCCAGTGAACATTCGTCTGATTTAAGTTCAGGAAGCATAACCCTTAATATCATCACAAATATCTGAAAACCAAGAATTTGGAATAAATAATATTTTAATTAGTCATTTCTACATAAAACTGAAACTCTTCTCAGAGAAGTTAATTTTATTTATGTCATTATAACTATAAAAATGTCAAAGGAGGAGCGGGGGATATAACTCAGTGGCACAGTGCCTACCTGGCAAGCATGAGGTCTTGAGTTCAATCCCGAGTACAAAAAAAAAAAAAGTCAAAGGAAAGGTTGTATTACATGTCAGTTACATTAGTATACTTCAATAAGAAATTATTCTTTTGTCTTCTGTGTAAGGACTAAAGTACTTTTCACTCTGAAATGGAGTGAATACCCTCCCTTTACTCCCAGCTTTAATCCTGATGAAGTCTTGTATTAGGTCCAGTATAAATACCTCCTTCTTTGTGTGTTTACCTCCCCCTAGGGTTTGTATGTACTGTTGCCTGTGCTTTGTAGTTAGATAAGTTGACTGATAGGCATTATTGTATATCTGAGCTCTGTAAGAATACATTAGTGATTTATTCATCTTTGTGACCCCCAATGTCTAACAGAAATGAGACAGTAATTCTTGATGTTATGCTAATCCTTTATAAATTCTGTCTTTTTTACAGCTTATACATTTGGACTATGATGTGAATTCTAATGTCCATTTGGATGCTTCAAACAACTCATACATAATAATAGCCACTCTTTTTATGCTGGTTTTCGATACTTTCCTCTATTTGATACTGACATTATACTTTGACAAAATTTTACCCAGTAAGTACTATGATTGCAATTCAACGCAATTTCAGCAAGTGAATTTATCTAAAATAAGTGTCTGCAATGTTTAGACTATAAATTATCTAGCATTTCCATAAAAAATTTCTAAAGCATATCTGATAACATTTTTGTATTTAGTTCATAGAATCACTTTCTAAGACTTTACTATATCATTTTGGTTGTTTCTTTTTAAAAGAGGCACCGCAAGAGATTATGTATAACTTATGCTGTTAATTCTGGATGTCAGAATTAGGTGAAGAATTATAGTTTTTGATACTTAGAAGTTTTGAAGAGTTTCCCCCATTGAACACATATAGCAGATATACAGACATTAATGGGTCATTAATGAAAAGTAACTGAATATTGAACATATAATCTCTCCTATACAGAAGATTTTTTGACCTGTGCATTCTTGCAGTTCATTTCTGAGTAACACCAGATAAATATTAGGGAAGAGCTCAGAGAGTGATGAGGAGAGGAGAGGAAGGAAAGGGACTTTAAGATAGTTTCCATCATGTTTCTGACAGGACAGATGTGAAATGATGTCTACTTGCTTTTTAAAATCCCCTACATTAAGAAATTTTGAAGTTTGTCATTATTTCTGTGTTATGGACTATCTCAGTTGGGGGTGAGAACCTTATTTAACCTGAGTGGAGGAAATCACAAAACTACTCTGTCAAAAGTGTGTGTAGGTGAACACACTGAAGGAATAAAATTTCATGAAACACCTACTTTATTTTATTGGATTAGAGCAAGGTTGACAGAGACAACACAAAAATAGTTCAAGGTAAGAAATATTTAGATCAATCTCATATTTGCACATGGTTGTACAATTTAAATGAGCAAGAACAAATCCACTCTAGCAAAGATTTATGAGGTAACTCAACAATAACCAAATGGAATTTATTTAAGCAATCCAATTTGTTATGGTAACAGATTACAAAAATCATGTCATTTTCTTAATCCATACAAACTGAAATTTGATAATCAAAACCATAAATGCTAGTTAAAAGATTTTTCCATTTATAAATAGAAGAGAACATATTTAGCTTTAGCAAGATCAATCAAAAATTTAAAATATAAAAGACCAGTAATGCCTGAACACTTGAAAATGAATACAAAATACTTTAATAAAACAGTACTAGAAGGTTTTAAAAATGTAATGATAGTAGAATAATGACACATAGAGTTCTGAGACATGAGAAACATTGTATAAGTGAAATAAGTTTGGAAAATAAAAATTGAAGGTAATATAATTGTTTCTATTAATTTATACCATATTGTAAACTTCACAGTAAATGGAACACTAAAAGAATCAAATTAAGGTAATATATGTAAGAAAGTAATACCAGGATGTTCAGTTATCCTGAGATTATTTTACATTGGTGGAACATATTTAAAATACAGGTTACTGTTAAGTAAGTGAAGAAAAAAAAGATTGACAAACTACTTTCAGTGATTTTAGACAAAAAATGAATCTGAAGAAAGTATTGTGAAACAGACCATAGATGCACGTACTGCTTTTCAAAAGAGAAGGAAATTATTTTTACTAGGTATGACTTACTGACTTTGAAAATTGTCCTGGATAAGGATTTTGTAGAAAGGTACAAACACTTTGTGAGCTCTATTTAAAGGGAAATTCTGAGATGTGGCATCTACCTTCAGTTTGCTGGGGGAAAATGATTCATAAAACATTTGTGTAGATTTTGACTGAGTTACTAAACTAAGTAATCAAGAGTGAATAACAGATGTGGTATATCTGAGCTTCTTGAAAGCACATGAAAGTGAAAGTCTTTTCTTTATCCTTAAAGTAAAGAAGCGCAAATGACTGTTAAGTTACATTATCTTTAAAAATAAAATTCAACATGCTATCCTAGAGAATAACATTGAGAGGTAGTTGCTGAACAATTATGTGGATCATGACCAAGGGACATTTTTAACAATACTGAAGAGTCATATTTGAAGGCCCAGGTGTGGCGTAGGGGATTCATTCTGCACACGAAGCTTTGCTCAGATTAATTCTGAGGTTGCTTTTTGAATCTGAATGTGTGGAAATGAAAAGTGCTCGATTTTGATGATTACTGAAGAATTGTCATTCTCTGAAAAAATTTTCAGTTATAAGTGGCTAATAGGTAGATAATTCAAGAGAGATAGACACTTTAACATTTTATGATAATAAATCGGGGTTCATTTCCTTATTATTATAGAAAAACTTATTTTAAAGCAAATATTTATGTTTTTCCTTCTTCCTTTTAAAAATAATGAAACTAGCGATATCTACTTAGTAGAACTAATTCTAAGAGATAGATACTTTAACATTTATGATAGTAAATATAGGTTCATCTTGCTTTTTATTACAGAAAAAATATTTTAAAGCAAATGTTTATGTCCTTTCTTCTTCCTCTTAAAAAAATTATGAAACCAGCAGTGTATACTTAGTAGAATTAACTTGTAAGGTACATTAACTTGAAAGCTGTTCTTAATGTTAGATTTAAATTCCTCCTAAGAAATGTGCTCTATCAGTTGTAAATATTTTCTAGTGAAAAATTCCATAGCCTATTCTATTTTTCTCTATTATTTATTAGCATTTCCTAATTTTTTCTATTCCATTCCTGCTAAGATTAATAATGATCAAAAGTTATACTTACATTGATGAGAATTACTAAAGGAAGACTTTCATTTTTTTCTCCTTCATTAGTACATATTTGCAATTAAATCTGGGGCCTCATGCAAGCTAGATAAGTGCTCTACGACTCAGTTGCACACCAAACCCTGCATTTCTTTTATTTTTAAGAAGTTTCATCTAATTTTGTTGCTCCTCTAGGTTCTCTGCTGTCTCTTATCTTTTTTATTGATACTTGCTGGCTTGATGAAATAGTGCCACATAATGACACAAAGCCTATTTCTCACCATAGCCAGGGACTCTGGGAAACATTAATGTATCTGAACAAATTGAAGTGAAAGCTGTTTTTTGTTTGTTTGCTGGTTTGTTTTTGTTTTGTCTTTTTGTCTTTTTGAAACAGGGTCTCACTATGCAGTTCAGGTTGGCCTTGAGCTCACTTTGTAGCCCAAGCTGAACTTGGACTCACAACAATCCTCCTGCCTCAGCCTCCCGAGTGCTGGGATTACAGGCATGTGCCACCATGCCCGGCGTGAAAGCTGTTCTTAATGTTAGATTTAAATTCCGCCTAAAACATCTCAGTCTGCTTTGAAGATATTTTTATTTAGTTTATAATGCTATACCCCACTCAAGTTAGAAGCATATCAGATGATGACATCTCAGTTATTTTTTTTCTCACTGTTTTGTGTATGTGTAAAGCATGCTACAACAGTTATACTTTAAGGTAATAATGTGGGTTCAAGTTTAATATCAAAAGGATTGCATGGACCTGCTGCCCTGGGGTGACTGAAGTTCTTTCTAGTGGTGAATGACCTAATGTTCAATTGCCTGTTGTCATGTAGCCAAATATGGACATCGACATTCTGCCGTGTTTTTCCTGAAGTCCTCTTTTTGGTGTCAATATCAAAGAACTAATCACATGGCATTTGAGAATGAAATAGATTCTGATCCTTCATCCAATGATTCCTTTGAACCAGTGTCTGCAGAATTCCATGGAAAAGAAGCCATCAGGTAACATATCACACAGAGATGCAATGGAGAGCAAGTCAGAGACCAGGGGTTTATTTACAAAACACTGATGTCCAAGTTCTGCCATCTGTGCCCCTTTTCCCCAATCTCCCACCAGTCTAATGCACTGAAGAAAGGCTGTTCTCACTCTTAATCACACTGTGTTTCCCACATCCTCAGCATTTACAATCACTAATATCTGTAGTACAGCAATAGTCACTAAGAAATAAATAATACATATATTTCCATTTTTCTCACTGTCACTCTTGTTTCTCCTTTTTATGTTTTTTCTCCCTCCCTCTGCTACTCTTTGTGTGATAGACAAGGCCATCATCTCATTTGTTACTCTTACCCCTTTTTCTCTGTGATTCCCTTGGGCTCTTCCCTTCATAGCTGAGACGATGAAGACAAAAAGACAGATACTGCAGAACAGGGGAGAGAGACACTCTAGAGAGATAGGAAGAAACAGGAGAATTGGGAGTACTAGTGCCTTTCTCTCAGAGACAAATGTACATGCTTTGTTCAATGTTGAGAATGTTGACTTCCAAACAGTGAGAAATCCCTACGATCCTAGATCTTTGCTGAAATTTCATTCATCTTTCAATGTTGTGTTAATCTCCTCTTCAGAACCTTTCTGATCTACATCTACTCCTGTTCTGTTTTGGCACTGAACATTTATGAAACTTAGCAGTCTAAACATTTAATTTCTACAACCACAGGTCTAATATGAACAGACAACCAAGAGCAGTACTCTCTCATTCCTCATGAGTTGGTTCTGTGTTCTTAAGGACTGTGATCTCCCTCCAAATGGAACATGACACTTTTAGTTCTCTTCTGTGCCAAGGAAGGAATCAGGCCATGTCAGAGTAGTAATAGTCTTAAATATGGATAGAAGGCATTTGTATTTACTTTGTCAGTAAAGAAAAGGGTAGTGAAGTTTTGTGAAATTCAGGTAACAAGATTAGTCCTATGCTCCAGAAAGATTATCTCCAGTAATGAATGGAGTCATTGGAAGCAGAGTCTGACAGACTGACTGTCAGCCTAGTGCCGCAGGTTTTATCTATACGTAGGAACCCAAGGCAGCCCGCCTGCTTCATTTGCAGTGATGTGCACAACATCCAACAGAGCAGTGGATTATTGTGAAGCTTCATGTCCGTCTATCCCACGTCCTTCACTCCGGTTCACTATCAGCTCTTAACACAGAAAGCAGAAGACTGAACTATCAATTAAAATGCACTACTGTACTAAACACAGAGTAGCATCTACTTAATCTAGAATCTAATACCTAAACACTGAGTTCCACCAAAACTTGAGAAAAAAGCCCCACATTCTAACTATTTAGATGAAATGAAGGGATAATACAAACTAATGCAAATGATCGCCTGAAAAAGAAAATATCAAGAAACAAAGGTCATGAAACAGGAAAACCCAAGCAACTTATCCAAATTTATGGAGTTTAGAAAGAGAGACATCCAAACCTCATCTACCCACTTCAAGGCTGTGTCAACTCAAGGACCATCTTTTCCATAGTCTCTTCCATACCAAATTGGGTGTTATGTATCCTGTGGATCCAACCGTGTCCTTTCAAAATTCATACATTGAAACCTTGTGATGTAATTTGGAGATGGGATCTTTGAGAAGTAATTAGGGTTAGACAAGCTTATGGAAGAAGGAGGAATCTTCATGATAGGGTTAGTATAAGAAGAGACACAACAGAGGCATATAACCATCAAGAGAGGACACAACAAAAAGGCAGCCTCTGCAAGTCAGGGAGAGAGTCTTCCTCAGAAGCCAAATCTGCCGACACCTTGATCTTGGTGCTTTCTACTTCTGGAGCTATGAGAAATAAACTCTGCTATTGAAGCCAGTCAGTCTATGATACTTTTTAGAGTAGCCTAAGCCAAAATAATACAGTCTAGCTACTGATTGCTGTGATATAATGTAAGAAAATAAAGAAGATAAAATGCACTGAATCTGGCTTAGAGTAGACCTTAGACTTATTTCAAATCTTTTTATGTGCTCTTTTCTAAAAATCCATTGTGTGTGTGCATGTGCATATGTGTGTGTGTGTGCGTGTGCGTGTGCGTGTGTGTGTGTGTCTGTTTGTATCTGTGTGACAGTGCTGAGAGTTGAACCTAAGGTTTTTGCACTGAACTACATCCCAGTCCTTTTTATTTTTTGTGTATTTTTAAATTTTGAGTCAGGCTCTTGCTAAATAGCTATGTTGCCTGGGTTGGGGTCAAACTTGCTTTCTCCTGCGTAAGCCTCCTGGAGAGCTGGGATGACAGGCATAAGCCACCACACTCAGTTTAAACCTCTTTGCTCTCAACCCTTCTTCTTGTTGATTTCCACTTTCAATATTTTTTTTTGGAGATTTACTATGTCTCAAACATTTTGCATGTATTATCTTATTTACTCTACAAATTATCCCTCTGTGATAGTTAAAGTTGTTATCTCCATTCAACTGCTGAGGAACTGAACTCACTGACTTTTGAGTAGGTAGTGATTATAACAGAGCTACCAAGCGACACAGCTGGTATTCCATACAGAGTAATTTGACTCCAAAACCCTAATCTTTCTGCTTTGGTGTTGGGCTGCATTTTTTCCCTTCTGCTATGGCATGCCTTAACCATTGATTTCCTTTCCAGCTTTTGGCTTCTCCAGTCATCTGTCATAATGCTCACAGCTATGTATTTCTGCATGCCAACTACCCCCTCCATTTGTAGCCTGCTCAAACGGAGGCTACAGTGATCAAGGATGCTGCTTCTTATAAGATACCCTGGAGGCTTCAGTCAGTGCCTGTGTAAATCAAAAGAATCCTCATATTTTCCTGCAGCTTCAAAATGTTGATTTACCCACAATTTCCTCAGAAGGTTTCCCTCTTTTGCAGAATTAAAAACCTTAACAAAGAATATAAAGGACAGCGTGAAAAAGTAGAAGCTTTGAAAGGTAATAAACATATTTAACATGGTTGTTTGACTTGATGACTATGCCTTACTGTTGAAGCACCTTGGTAGGAATTAACGGTAGATATTCCAAATATTATGACTCGACTTCATTAAAAAGTATTGAATATTTGAAAGTAAATGAAAAATCATGTAGTAACTCTTAAAAGTAAGATGTGCTATTTAGAATCTTACAGATTTGAAAGATATATGAAAGCATCATAGACTTCTTTATTTTCAATTAATTATATGCTCTTGTTTTGAAACTGCCTTTACTATAGCCAGCCTCTTTTTAAGAACAAAAATGCTGTCATCAAAAAAATTGTTAATCACATAATGGCACATCATTGATGATGCTATAACTTGAAAATATTTATCATATGAGATAAAATTTAAAAAGGAAGAATCTTAGGATTGATAGTATTTTGAATATTCATACTGTAAGAAACTCACAAATTTTAGAGACTATATAGTTACCATGTAGGCTCTGACTGTAACTTTTCTGGAATCATGCCAGGTCTGGTACTTGACATATATGAAGGCCAGATCACTGCCCTCCTTGGTCACAGCGGAGCTGGGAAAACCACCTTGTTAAACCTACTTAGTGGGCTGTCAGTGCCAACATCAGGTGAGAGGATAATTATCTAAGGATAAGTTCAAGAACAAATGAATTAATTATTAACTTCAATTGTCTCGTTAACGATTTGTTGCATCAAGTAGTTAAGAGACAATTTTAGAAGTTTCTTTAAGTATTATACAATGTATACATTATATGGTAACTTTTTAGAATGTACAATTTTTGTGTTTTTATGTATCAGTTTAAAAAATAATTTCAGGAGTTCCTTCAAGTTATTTTTATGGAATTGTGCTGCAGTTGTTTAAGAAAATGTTGCCTTTTAAATATTTTGTTAGAGCCGGGGATTTAGCTCAGCGGCCTAAGTGCCTGCCTGGTAATTGCGAGGTTGTGAGATTGATCCCTGGTACTGCAAAAAAAAAAATTTTTTTTTTGTTAATGGCTTTATGATATTCAGTTACTGATTGGCATCACTGCTAGGTCAGAGGTTATTCTGAACACAAAATTTTTAGTCAGTCATCTGTACATTGCTTACAAGTAGAATATATTTAAGTGGATCTAGTATTTGCATATATTATTTTCCATTTTAAAATATCTTCAATGCAGCATGACACTTCTTTCTGGTAGTAACTCTACTTTCCACTTGTAGGTTCTATCACCATATATAGTCACACACTTTCAGAAATGACTGACTTTGAAACTGTCAGCAAGCTCACCGGAGTTTGTCCACAATCCAACATACAATTTGGCTTTCTCACCGTGAGAGAAAATCTCAGGCTGTTTGCTGAAGTAAAAGGGATTTTGCCGCATGAAGTAGAACAAGAGGTATATGAGGCATCACACAGTTATGAAAATGAAATGGCTTAACTAGAAAATTCTAAATGTGTTTGTGTTCTTTGTACACAATTCATCATTTAAAACTTAGACAAAAAAGGCCCTCTATAAGGACAGAAAAATAATATTGTTTTCAAAATAAACACTTTGGATTTTGAACTAAATGTTCTTTATTTGGTTAGGTACAGCAAATTCTACGAGACTTAGAGATGGAAAATATTAAGGACATTCTTGCTCAAAATTTAAGTGGTGGTCAAAAAAGGAAACTAACTTTTGGGATTGCCATTTTAGGAGATCCTCAGGTGAGTTGAAATAAAACTAGTGGTGAAATCAAATTTAAGATGATGGAACTATTGTATGAGATCAGATAATTTACAAACAATAAATGTTTCATTGTCAATGAAACATTAAGTGCTAAGTTGCTTCTCCTCGATACTATTGCAAGTACAGTGCTTTTTAGAGGAATCTTGCCTGACAGGAAGAAATTATTTTATGTGTTTTTCTACTGTTTAGGTTTTGCTTCTGGATGAACCAACTGCTGGATTGGATCCTCTTTCAAAGCACCACATCTGGAATCTCCTGAAAGAGCGGAAATCAGACAGAGTGATTCTCTTCAGTACCCAGTTCATGGATGAAGCTGATATCTTAGCTGGTAAGTTTTGGTTTTCATTCACATGTCTTAGTGAGAAATTAGGAACATGTATAGAAGATGAGTAGATATGCTCCAATAATGTCTATCTCAGTGGTCACTTTACCGGTGAGAATTTTGCATGTATGTATCCCACAGTACTTTGTCCCCTGGACATATTCTGCTTCAATTGCACAGCAGCAGAGTTTGTAAAACATCCAGAACTTCAAAGACATGTGGCTTTTTTATTCACTAGGGATGTCAGTTGGCTTGAAACACATTGTTTACATGCTCGATAACTTTTCTAAATATACTAGAGGATAAATAAACATAATTTATCACTACAATTTTGGGATGGCAAGGAAAGTGTTTTACATATGGCAAAATTAGAATGTCTTTGTTTTGGTATATCATGTTTCTAAAATGCATTGTTTGTCAATGGATTCACTTATGAATAGTGAAAAAATAATTCCTTAATACAATTTCCGTTTTGGTTCTTGTAATTAGATAGGAAGGTGTTTATATCCCATGGCAGGCTGAAATGTGCTGGTTCTTCTCTGTTTCTGAAGAGGAGATGGGGCATTGGCTACCGTTTAAGGTATGGTCTGTAGTGTTGCAGACGTTTTGGGATATGTTGAAAATGCTAGGGGTAGGTGAGATTGTGGACACTGAAGATATAAGTCTGGTTAATCCAGTTTTAATTAAATGTTTGGTAAACATTTTCATAAGGTGCTCTTTGTTAAGAGTAGTTTATTGATATTGAACATTTTCTCTTACTATATGTCGGAAATATATTTTTGTTCATCATGACAGTCGCAGTATTCTCTCTAGTCTGACTTCCTTTTTGGGGGGGCATTCTTTTCTGTGTCCTTTTATCATGATAATAATTATCATCATTAAGTAACATCTATTACTTATTACATGTTGACTATATTTTAGGTACTCGCTATGATATCTAAATGCAGAATATTCACATTACCCTATTTATTTCTACAAATAAACTTAAGGAGATACTGTTATTATCCTTCTTTGGCAAATAAGACTAGAACATGCCAGAGTTTCAGCAATTTGCCAGTCTCATATTGTTTGTAAGTGGTCGAGTCTTTGGATCAAAATCAAAATTAATGTATTTCCTACTAAAATATTAACATTACAAATCAATTGAAATCACTTTATCCCCAGTGGTAAACTGGACCTCATTATTTATGCTGAGCACTTAACCTGATCAAATCTACATCCCATCATTATCACTTCTCACAATCGAATTACTTCACACTCTCTGCTAAACAGGACTATTTGCTATTATTCTTCTTTATGCTTGAGGGGAGACATCTACATAACATGTTCTCCTCCAATTCACTTAATCATGTCCAAATCTAATCTATTCTTGAAGGTTATTGCTGAGTGTTTTCTCATTAGTGAAAGAACAACTTTCACTTGAAATTTTGTATACAAAAATGATAAAATTATATAACAATATTAAGGGTTTACTTAGTGAAAGACCTTGGACTATCTCATACATGCTGTATTGTTACATTTTACCTTTAAAAGTTCTTTCGAGAAATGAATATTATTTCATCTCATAATGACAAAACTGATGCTCAGACGTGCCGAACAACTTGTCCAAGTTCTGGAGCCAACATTAGTATGACCTTCGAACCAAGTTCTAAATGACTATACAAATTGCCCCCATTTTTGCTTTATAGTATTGAAGTCCACAAATTCTTGCAGGACTTGTACATTACTGCAAAGGGAAAATTCAACTTAGCGTTTTTGAACAGAGACAAAATCAAGCATTACCCTCTACCTTACCCCAGCCAGGATTTTGCTGAATATCCTTTACTCCAAATTACAGTCTTTGAGTTAGTTTATCTGACCGTAATTGTCCCTTTTAGTAGTTCATCTACCATGTTGAATAGATTTTAAGAAAATCAGACTATATTGTTATTTTTACATCTTTTTCTTCCAGTAAATTATACATGTTCAGTCTTAAAAATATTAGTGAAGTGACAAGCATACAATATATAGTTAAGAATTTGTCTTTAGAGACAGTATTAGATAAAAATAACTTTAACTTACTCTTTTTTAAATGTTAGTTTACATCTGAATGAAATGTGTGATCCAGACAGCATCACATCACTGGTTAAACAGCACATCCCTGATGCCAAATTAGCAGAGCAAAGTGAAGAAAAACTTGTTTATATTTTGCCTTTGGAAAGGACAAACAAATTTCCAGGTAACAAAACATAAGAGACTACCGACCACCACTTGGGAATGGAGTTATTAGCATAAGCAGTACTGATAAGAATGATGGCTAGTTTTGATGCCTTCTAAGTACAGAGCTCTGTGCATTAATTCATTAATACTCCCAATGCCAGGTCACTTCTAATATTGGTTCCTGAAATTATTCCCATGTCACTTATGTATGAATTAAAACACACAGGCAAATATGCTTCAAAATGTACAATTTAGAAGCACAAGACACAATCAAACTAAAGAATTACTTGGGAAAGTTGTTTCAGGAATGGATGAAAAAAAGTGGCTACTCAGGGCAGAAAGAGGTCTATGAAAACAGGAATTATTGAAAGAGAGTTAAAGAGTTTCATATACAATATGTAGATTTATAAACATTATAATGTAAGGTTGTCTAAGATATCAGACATAACTATAATTGAATGGCATCTTAGTAAACATTCTAAAATTTATACTTTCGCTCTATATACAAAAGCTTGAAGGGTTACTGTACTTACCACTTTTCTATTGCATCTCCCCGTATGTTGTTTGCCAATATGCTCCCAAGAGTTTCAAAGTAAATTACTTTTTAAAAAATAGATAGCTTAGAAAAAATGTATTCAAATAACTGAATTGAAGGTATTTGTGAACTCATAATGGAGAGTCCTGCAGCCACTGTAGCACACCTGCTTGAATAAGCCGTACTCATGGTCTATAAAGAAATAGCACCAGGCAAGGCCTGGGGATTTGGCTCAGTGGCCTAAGCACCTGCCAGGCAAGTGCAAGGTCCTAAATTCAATCCCCAGTGCTGGAAAAAAAAAGAAAGAAAGAAAGAAAGAAAGAAAGAAAGAAAGAAAGAAAGAAAGACAGACAGACCAGGCAATAAAGCATGGAAATTTCACAGGGGTGTTCATAAATCTACATATTGCATATGCATCTCCCTGTTTTTCAATACAGCACAAGTGCCAGGGCCAGAAGACCTAGATTCAACTCCTCCCTGCGCCATTATAGCCATATAGCCCTGAACATGTTATAGTATTTTTCTGTACTCCAGTTTTCTCATTTGTAAAATGAGAATGACAGTAGTAATCTTTATCAAGTTGTTATGGGGGTTGAATTATTTAACACATTTAAATGTATTGTTAAAATATTAAATATAAAGAAACTACCTAGAATAAGGTCTAACATGTGATGCCTATGCTATTTCATAAGGTCTAAGGTACCCTTAAGTGTGATGTACCAGTAAGGAAGAAACAGGAAAAGAGTAGTACTGCCATTTATAATAATTTGTGATCCATCCTCATTTTAGATATGTTGAAAAGTGATCAAAAGTGCTTATTTTGAAATAATGATAATCTTAGATGCATACATAATGTCCTTGATACGTGTATAATTATGGGAAGAAAAACCCATAATTAAAAACACCACACAGCACATTTTTACCTGATCATTTATTAGATGCATTCCAGAGTGGATGAGCAATTTAGACAAAGACTGAAAAAGGAGCAACATGTAGATGGATTTAAGAACTCACTAAAAATCATGACTACTTTTCCAGTTTTCTTTTTGCAACACATAATTAA
>RJWT010009669.1:0-24936 GCA_004365215.1 Cuniculus paca | reverse complement strand
CTTTTCAACTATCTTCCTTAAACTCTTTTCCAATATTTATTTCAATCACTGAATCCCTTACCATCCCCTTTTCCCACTTTCAATTTTGTGCAGTCTTCCTTATTATTTCTTTTTGCATTAGTTACTTTTCTGTCATTGCTGAGGCAGAATACTCTATGCCCAAAATTAAGGAACCAAAGATTTGTTTAGCTCAGTTTGTGGAGGTTTCAGTCCATACATGGGTGGCTCCAACACAGAGAGGCACATGCCAGAGAGCAGGAGTTCATGGTGGCAGAAAACAGCAAAAGAAAGCAAGAGCAAAAAGGGAGGAGTGGAAGAGAAGACTCGTCTGTCCCTTATATTGTATGTAGGCTACACCCATAATTCCAGCACTGAAACATGAATCAGTCACAAACTCCAGAAGTCTGCCTCCATGACTGCATGAGGCTTTGGGGCTACATCCAGACACAAACCATGACACTTTTCTAAATATATAACAACATAACCTTAACATCAATAGGATCCCTTGTGTTCTCCATTTTCTCCTTCCCATACCACAGAACAGAAAATTTAAAACAAAACAAAGCAACTCACTTTTTTTTCTTTTCTCTTCTCTTCCCCTCTCTGGCATTACTTATTCCCCTACCTTCTGTGCTTTAGATAACTGAGTCTATGAAATTGCTGGTAAATTCTGTTTTTCACCAGTAGGAGAGATACAGCCATCACGTTTAGTGCACATTAACTGTGGATCAAGACTTGGGCTGTTATGATGCTTATACTAAAGCTATGGGTTTCTTATCAAGGCCAATGGGAGAGCCAAAGCAGGATATTGCATATTGTTATCTTCAAAAGAATTGCTTAAATTACAAGATATAGACATGCAAAAATGATGTAATTGTATGAGTATTAACTGTTCTTTTCCAAGAACTAATAGAATTAGTAGTATAATCATCTTAGCTATATTATGTGTATATATACAAATTTATATATTTTCCTTTTCCTTTCTTTCTTTTCTCCTTTCCCCTCAAACATTGTTAAATTCCTATCATCTTGTTTTGAAAGCCTATATTGTTATTGTTTTGGAGTTTTTGTTGTTCTTGTAGTTGTGTTTGTTTGTCTCTTTTTTTTTTCTCTTTAAAATAAAAAGAAAACCCAGGATATTATGGTATGTTATTTCTCAACTAGTTAGTAAATATCCAATACATCTCAGTAATATCTCTCAATGTTAACAGCCTCAGTTCTCCATTCAAAAGACACAATTTGACAGATTAGATAAAAAAAAAAAGCAGAATCGAGCAATCTGTTGCATTCAAGAAACTCATCTAATCCAAAAAGATATTGCATAGACTAGAAATTAAAGGATGGAAAACAAGACTTCATGCACCAATATCCCAAAATTAATCAGGAGTTGTAATTCTAATAACAGACATGATAAACAGCAAGTTACGTACTGATTAGAAAAGACAAAGACCACTATGTACTAGTTAAGGGAACAATCTGACAAGAAGAGATAACATTGATAAACATATATGCACCAAATACTGGAACACCTATCTTCATAAAACAAAAGCTGCTGAAATTAAAAGATCAAATAATCATAATGGGGAACTTTAACACCCCACTTTCACAAAGGGGTAAATCAACTAAATAAAAAAAGTGATAAATTTCAGAACTGAACCACACCCTTGAACACATGGACCTAATAGATATACATAGAGTATTCCACCCCTCTACAATAGAGTATACACAACTCAACTCAGCCCATAAATCCTGCCCTCCATGAATGAACCTATGTTGGTATATATATTATTTTCCTCCTATGTTCCTGTTCAATTTTCTTCCATCACTCCAAGCCATTAGTCCTTTGGTTAATTTCTATATATGTACAAATCCTTGCTAAGTAAAAAGGATATGGAGTTCTATATATACAATTATTTTAATATTATAAAAAATAATTTTGTGGAAGGAAAAAGGAAGGAAAGAAACCAAAACTTTATCAATTCTGAGTGACGGAGTTTTGAATTATTTTGCTTTTCTTTTTCTGTTTTCCTTACTTTCAAAAATTCAACTTTTAATGTATATTTATCAATTACAGAGAGAATGTTTTTTCTAACAGTACATTTTCAGCTGGGCACAATAGTACATGTGTGTAATCTGGAAGACTGTGGAAGGAGGATAACAAGTTCGAGGGCAGTAGAAGATAGCACATTTGAGTACAACCTTGGCAACATAGCAAGAACCTATCTCAAAATAAAGAAAAGTTTAAAAAGGACTAGGCTAGTGATTTAGCTCAGTAGGAAGAGTCCACCACCAAGAGAAAGTGAGAGAGAGAGAAGAAATATATATATATATATATATAGAGAGAGAGAGAGTTATTTTACTTATGTAGTAGTTATCCAAATAAGCAAATGTCTACATTTTTCTTCAGTTTACATTTTCTCCTGAATTCACTGATATCTAAATTCCATTCTCCCATTTACAGTGAAAGACTGGTAGACTCCGTATGACTTTCACTATTGCCAGATAAAAAGACGGTTGAACACTGTCATTTTGGACATCATCATTGCATTTGCATCTGTTGTCATCTCCCATCTTCTCTGACATTCTCTTCCTTGAATTTTTACTCATCTTTTTGTTTCCATTATGCTATTCTCTTTCACTTCATTCCTTAAATGCTGTTTTTGACTTTATTGTTATTTTTCTAAGCTCTGCTATCAGTTGACTAAGTTTCTTTCTCTTGGCCCTCTTAGGCCTACAACATTCATGCAAATTCCTTATTCAAATACATATTGGCCATTCTAAAACTGTTAGTTCTTATTTTGATTAAACTGTCTTAAAGTTTTGAAGACATAAATGTAATTCATGTACATGGTAAGAAAAATAATGGAAATTTTATAGAAACATTTAATGCATCTTATGGTGCAAGATATTTGATGCTGCAAGAGATGTTTGAAATTATGTATTTAAGATACTTGTTATTATAGCCAACTGGGAGTAATATACTCAGATACAATCACATAACAAAATCTCAAAGATGTGTGTTTTCACATTTGATTTTATTAATGCTTATGTTGTAGATTTTTACTTTTCAATAAAACTGTAAATAAAAGCAAACCATAAATATGCAAGCACTATACAACAAAAATACTTCAAAATATAGCATAAATTTGGGCTATCATTTAAAAATAAAATTACTATGCCAAGGGTTGATTAGCTGATTATTTTATTGGTCATGTATAATCTTATAGTGAAAGACAATCACACATTCTAAAATATCTAAAATTTTATGCATGGTAACGGACACAATACTTGAAAAATTTTTTCTCTGTTTCTTTGTTTTCAAGGACATAAAGGAATATTAGGAAATTCAAATAATGCACAGATGATGACTTTGAGAATGGTTAAAATGAAGAAAATAAAGATAGGCACTGATATATCAAGTGAATAGATGGGTAATGAATCAGTAATCAGATTCACACTTTTATACTTAGTCTTTCCATTGTGAGTTCTTTCAGGCTGGTGTGGTTTCACTTTCAGTAACTTTGTGCTGGACATGGAGGATGCATAGATTCTAAGTCAGAAAGTCTAGCTTGAAATTGAGCTTTACCTTATATTTTCTCTGAATTCTTCTAAGTCATTTTATCCCTTTGTGAACCTTGTCATCTTAATCCGTGAAGGAAGTAATAATATAATTGTGGAAATAGTACATGTGGACACAGAAGCATTCTTTCAAACACAGACTAGGAACTCAAAGTTCATCGAATTTCTTAAAATGCTAATCAAGCGTTAGACTTTAAATTTTCTTAACCTAAAAGGAATAGTATAATTTTCACTTAATGAAAGCTTAATGACTTAGTGAAAATTTAAAAAGCATAAAAGAAGTACTTTATAGGGCTTTTACAAATAACAATTTTTTTTTCTCTTACTTTTCTGCAGGTCTAAGGTAAGCCATTGGTTCTTTCCCCTACAGAGAGTCTATCAGCAACAACTGTCAGTTTCCAGGTCTAAGAACTTTGGTGTGCATTTATTCGATAGATATTTCCCTAGAAGTTGTCATATACCAATAACTCTGGGAGGTACGGAAAATAAAATTGGGTGGAAAATGGGACTTTATTATTTATTCTTCCATTCACTAATTGAAAAATTTTGAGTAAGTCATTTAAACTACCTGGGTCTCAGTTTCCTGCCTTTGAATGGAAAATGTATATGGAATAATTTTTCACTCTTGTTTCTATGATCTTAAAATTGTTTAAGAGGTAAGACAAGTTTTAAAAATATTAATATTTTTCTTCTAACTTCTGCTTCTATCTATGTAATTCATTTAAAGAACATGTTGGAAGTATTTGGAAAGTCAATATTAAATTTAACAGACTTTGAAATCTTTTAAAATGAAAACTAGAAAATAGTATACTTTCTCTTTTTTCACAAATTTCTTTTGGAAGTAAGTGTGTAAGTAATGAATAAAACGTCTAACTGCATATGTGCACAGATGCAAAAAAATTAGGCATTTCATAGCTGGTTGGAACAAGAATTCCTATCCTAAGTTTCTCTCTTCACTTACACTACTGCTTGGAAAAGGCAGGCAAAGAAAGACATTTCACACCCATGGCTAGTCATAAAGAATTGTTTTCGGGGTAATGGGGAGAAGACAGAAATGACATCTTCAAACTTCTGAAAACTTTACAGCTAGGCGTGTTAGGAGTAAGGCAAACCGGGGATAATCTCTGGAGATTGAACAGAAACTCTGAAGGCCACACTGGAGGCAGTTGAGAGCTATTTGGAAAACTCACAGTGCTCCTGCCTGGTAAAGACATTCTTCCTGCCAAACTGAAGGACATTTTACCCATTGTCGCTTTGACAGACAGCTCCCTACAACCACAGCAAGTTGGGGTATTTCCCAGACTTCATATGCCAGCACGAGACTAGTTGGTAGAATTAATATAAAGCAAAAACATAGTATCTGCTACTGACATTAATAAATTTCTTAAAGTAATTTGAATAGTCTGTTGGAATCCAGATTTGTGTCACTGACATTTTTACTCATTTCTGGTGATTTTTAATTCCCTTTGAGGGTTGAATTCAAATTTTGAACTCATATTTAAAAGGAATTTGAAACTAATTTGGAACCTAACATTTTTGTTGTCGTTGTGTATTTTAGAATATGGGATCTTATGATGAAAACAAAGGTTAAGACTGAATATCCATCAATGTGTGTTTCAACCATTCTGAATGAGAAATTAATGTTCATTAAAAGGCTTTCTACAAAAAGACAGAGCTAAGAGACAAGACAAAATAGCAATGGGAGGGGAGCCCACATCCGGTATGTAGTGCATACTTTAAGAGTTATCTTCTAATAGGGTTTCCCTGAAAATTTACTAAAGCTGGTGCCCACTGTACCCTGTGTGCTTCATTTGCAGACAATCATTTGTGAGTGTAAAAGGGTGCCTAGGAAAGCAGAAGGGCTCTGTGTCAATCAAAGCTAATCACTAGTACAGGCAGAGGGCTTTTGTTGGCCTCCATGCTCTAAGCTGTGCTTCCACATCTGTGTTTGAAGAGATTAGAGAGGTGCTTCATACAAGAACTGTATTAGTTAAAGCTGATCGACAGTATTTGGAATAAAGCATGAAGAAGTTGAGTGCCAGAAGGGAAGGCATGGCAAGTGGGAGATTGAAACTGATGAGGGCTAAATCTCTCTCCTCCCCATTTGTACTTGGGGTCTGCTCACTGGAGGGCATTGCCAGGTGCCACGCTCTTGACGCTTCCTAGTGAACATGCAACCGCTCAGCCAAGAAGCCCGACGCCGTGTTTTCAGGGACATGCTTGCCACGCTTTCGTGAAGGGCTCCAGGTTTATTTGAGGTGCTTCACAGAAAACAGATTAACTGAAGTGAATAAGTGGGATTTTAGGACCAAGGATTGGACAAGAACGAAAACTGAAAAAGATCACAGCAAAAATGAACATCTAAACCTGCTCCTGGTTGGCAGCTCTCTTGCTCTTCCATGAAGGCCATACACGGGCAAATAAATTATGAGTGACAAGTATTTGAACCAATAAAGAGGGCACTATATTTTATATGCAGTAAATTTAATTCTAGATTGTGTTTCACCTCAGCAGGGTGACATGTTTATTGCCAGTGAAAGATGAAAGCCGAGGGAGTTAGAGACAAGCGTCAGCACTTCTAGTGGGCACCCGCAAAATGAAGATTTGACAGACCAGTGGCTGAGCCCTTGAAATGAAATGCCAGATCAAATTTTACCCCAAAGGGGTCAGATGTACTGTCGTGCTCCCAAACTCGCAATACCAGCTGAATAAAAGAGCCCAGTTCAGCAGAGAGCAGAGGCCAAGAGCATGCAGTGTGAAACTCTTCTGAGTGCCGAACTTGGGAGGACCCGGGTAAGGGGTGCCTGAGGGTGGGTTTGTGGGAGGACACAAAGTGCTGCTGCCTCTGTGGGGCTCTAAGTGTAGTTTTAAAAATCTATTAAACAGATCGAAAAGTAGAAGTGAGTCTAAATTGATCTGCTCATCTCTCAATTTCATCCTACAAGCGGCTCAGCTCAGGTGTTCAATTTATTGAACCATAACCCCTTTTTAAACAATCAACATCAACACATAATAAATATGTTCAGCAAGGGCAATATTTACATGTGTGACTCATTGTTTTAGAAGATTTATTTATGGAGGAACTGACTGGCAATTACATCAGAGTTCCTTTGGCTGACTGTGAACATGGTCCTGGTCACTGCCAAAAGCAAGCACCCTGATAGAGGTGACTTTGTTTCTCCCTATAAAATAGGTTCTCTCACTGGAAATCCGGGGGGGAATTTGCTGTGATTTGAACATAACTTCACTCTTCATCTGGCAAGAAAGGAAAGAGGGAAAGAAGGAAGAAAGGAAGGAAGGGAGGAAAGAAGGAAGAAAGGGAGGAAGAAGGAATAAGAATAAAAACAAAGAAAGAAAAGGTTTCTAGTCGAAGGAAAGTATATCCATGAGGAAGAGCTTATGTGATAATTCCAATAATGACACTGATAATTCCTGTGGCATGATAGCCATTGTTTCCTATCTGCACTTACAAAACAGATTCAAGCATCCAATATATGGATTGAGCTTGCCAAATGTTTTCAAACTCATTTGTGTACATGTAGTGTCATCAACTCTTGAATCAATCAGAAGGGTTAACATTTTAATCATTTCCTTTCATGGACTCTGCCGTGTTGGGCAGACAGAAGAAACTACCATATATTTAACTTCACATAAATGTATTTTAATGATGCTCTCATAATTTAGAGCCATGGGAATGATGATGATGCAACATTTCTGGATGCTGTGATTTTAGAGTTGTTTCTTCTTTCTCTTGAATAATTTCTTACACCATCTCTTGACTCTGTGCAACGTTTGCATACTATCATGGAGGCTAGAAGGAACATGTACCCTCAAGTCCCAGCTGAGCTCATGGAATCTGAATAATGTTCCTAGCACCATCTCTTTGACCTTTGGAGCTTTAAGTGACTTGTTTCCTGTAAGAGTGACCTCACATTTGGTGAATGGATCTGTAGCACAGATGTGAGTGAACCTGGTCTGCTCCTTGGTGGTTCCCAGAGAAACAGGAACACAAACAGTAAACATTGGCTGCCTCTCTATTACTCATTTGGCCCTTATGGATGATGTGATGGTGAAACTTCTGCTGATGAGAACATGTTCAAATTTTATGTAAGACCTGTAGATGACAGTTGCTGTATGAAGGGTGCTTTCCATGCATGAATAAAAGGCACTTAGCTACGGAGCCTATAACCATTTGATCGCTCTTGCCGGTACCAGGGACCACCATTGTTTTCTGACCTTTAACTTATTCTGATCAAATTTAATTTACATTCACGCCTTTTTCTACATTCTCCCATCTGGCATAACATTGAA
Source organism: Cuniculus paca (assembly GCA_004365215.1). Taxonomy (NCBI): domain Eukaryota; kingdom Metazoa; phylum Chordata; class Mammalia; order Rodentia; family Cuniculidae; genus Cuniculus; species Cuniculus paca. The sequence continues at coordinate 17,046 of RJWT010009669.1, read as the reverse complement.
GCATTTTAAAACTTGTTTTCTCTGTGCTGCTCCATGAATTCCAGAAGTCTTTCATTTTTCATATCAACAACATCTGTCTTTCCCTCAGGTTCTGTGTGGCTTGGCCCTCCATATTCTTTCTGATTTCTTTATCTGCCCTTTTTAAAACTCCCATATGAGCTGTGCTTGGAACAGAATCCCATCTGTCTGATATATACTGTTGTGGTTTACATTTGATGTCCCCCAAAGCCTCATGTGGGTCTTTTGGGAACGACTGGATTATGGTTGCGAAGCTGGATCAGCCCACTGATTGGTTTGGCATAGTTCTGGGTGTGGATAATGGACTGACAAGTCCCTGGTTGTGGGTGGTACCAACCAATAGGCTTATAGTTCAGATGGAATAAATAGGGAAGAGGGCAGGCTACTTACTGGACAGGGGATATGGCTCAGGAGCACAATGCCTGCCTGGAAAGTGCCAGTTTGTGAGTTCATTTCCTGGTACTAAAACAAACAAACAAACAAACAAACAAATAAATACAAACATAAAGTCAGTCTGCTTCCTGTCTGTCATGCCATGAACTCTTTCTCCTCTCCCATCCCCCTCTGGCATGCCACCCTATGTGGAGCCAGCCAACTATGGAATGAAACTTTTATAAGATATGAGCTAAAATATACCTTTCTTCCTTTTACTTGTGGGTGTCAGATATTTTGTCCCAGCAACGAGAAAGTAACTACAACATGTTTTACTTCTTGGCCAAAGGAGTCTTTCAAAACTTCACAGGTTTTCACAGTTGTCACTGTGATTTCTTATCAAGTTAATCTATTCAGTTTGTTCCACCTTTTGCAGATCATGCTTATTGGTCATATTTACAATTCATTATAAGGTCTTGGGGTGAGAGAATCAAGTAATAGAGTAGGAGGTACCAGAAAGTATTAATGATCTTAGAAGAGAAGTATTTGCAGATACTAGAAAGTATTAATGATCTCAGAAGAGACATATTTAACTTGAGAGTGGTGAAATTCATTATGACTGTTAATGTATATCAGTATATTTTGTAGTTAATAAATACATTTCACATCCCATACACATGATATAACTTCATTCTAATTCTCTTCATTTGCTTTTCATTCTGATATCCTAAAATCCTCTTGTCAAGTAATTTTAATACCATAAGTTTTTCTGAGGTTCATTCCTGCTTTCCAAATCTATAGTCAGTGCCAACATTCAGACATTTTCAACCCTAACCCAGGCCAGAAACATCCTATACATGGCACTAAAATCTTCCCGTATGTATCATGGCTTCTTGAAAGCTATTTCTTTTGTATATCTTTTATAACATAAGCTTAAATTCTTTGTATTGTATTTATGACTCTCCATTTTCCAACTCTTCTAAACCCACCAGCTTGAGTTTGGGTGTGTCATATAATTACAGTAGACTAATAATCCTGAAAATTTGCATTGTCAATTTTTTTTAAAACAATGATAAACACATATAACACTACATGCCTGACACATAGTAGTTGTATGGCTGTTCATCTTGATATGTCAAATTCATTGGATTAAGAAACACTTAACAAATTACAGCATACTCTTGGATTTGGTTGGATGGATCATGGAGGCGTGATCTTGGTTATTGTACATGGTCCTACCCCTGTTTCCTCTCTGGCACTGTTTTCCTGCTCTGCCTCCCAGCTGCCATGATCTGTGCAGCTTCACTCTGACACATGCTTTTTTTTTTTTTCCTGGTGTCTGGAATTGAACTCAGGACCTCGTGCTTGCCAAGCAAATGCTGTGCTGCTGAGCTATATCCCTGGCCCCTCTGCCACATGCTTCTGCCACAAGATTTCTGTCTTAAAACACCTGATGATCATGGAGTGAATACCTAGAAATGTGAACCAAATTAAATCTATCTTCATTTAAGTTTTGAGTGTCTGGTATTTTGCCTAAAGGAAGGTAAGTTGACTAATACAGAAAATTAGTAGCAGGGTAGTTGGGTCATTACTTGATTGTACCTAACCTTGTGGTTTAGCAGCTTTTGGAACTGATTCTTTGGGGGAATTTGGAAAGGTTTGATGATATGGATTACACGAATCTTAGAAGGTTGTAAACAGAGCTTGACAGGTGATCTTGCCTGGAGTTCACAAATCCAGGATGCTGAAAGGAAATGTAGGTTGAGCTCAGGAGGTTTTAGCTTGGAACAAGAACTCCATTTGCACTTGGACTAGAGTACATGCATGTTATATTATGGCAGAAAAATTGTCTATATTTTTCTTATGTTATGAGGCTTTGCAGGAGACTGGGGTTAGGCTAGGGGACTAAATAACTTTCAAAGGAAATTTGAACAAAGCTCTACATTTAAACTGGGATGTTGATACTAGTGAACACTTTTAGTGAGATTCATAGTGAGAATCAGAGAACAAAAACCCAAAAGCAAAAACTTGAAAGTCTCAAAGTTTGGCCTAGAAGTAACAATGTATAAATTTGGGGACAAAGGAGGTATAATTAGCATAATTAAAGAAAGCAAGTACTTTGTACAGGGATGAAAAGAAAGATGCTTTGAAATCACCTCAAAAATCAGGAAGCCCTGATCCATCACAGACTCCGTAGAGTGCAAAAGTTTCAGCCTTTCATTTAAGAAGAGTCCTTGGGACCTATGCTCAAGAAGCACCTCCTAGGGACTTGGTTTCCTGGAATTCATTTTATCATGCTTAGCTAGCCAGATACTCAGAGCCTATTGTAGCCATGGTCCAAAGAGAGCCTAGTTTGTGTCCACTTACTCTGGACTTCGACATTGTCCCCTAGCTGCTGGTTTTAGTGGCATGTAAGATAGAAGAGTTGTGGTGCAGGGAGGCGTCCACTGAGATTCAAAGGCAGGGTTTTGAAGACAGGCAAGGACCCTCTGAGAGGACAATGCATGAAACTGAAGATGCAGTGGACATGCCAGGAAGTTGAGATGGCAGGAATGTGGAATATGAGATAAGAAGAGCTGAAATCTGTGAGTGGAGCCAGTCCAAGAGAGAAAATTTGTGGTCTACACCTGGGAAGATCATAGGTGTGTGGCCACCCATCCCCTTTGGAATTCATACTTTACCACTATGTGTTCCAGATACTGGGCAAAGAACTACAGGGTTCAGTGTTTTCCCTGCTGCTTTGCAGTCTTGCTGTGGTCTGATTCTTTTCTGTCCCCTTTTTCCCTCTTTTTGAAATGGGAATATTTACCCTGTGGTATTGTGTCTTGGGATTATACATCTTATTTTTTATTTTTTACAGAGGTTCATAGCTAAGAGCGTGCCCGGAGTCTCAGAAGAAACGTTGGACTTGTACTTTTGAAAAATGCTGGAACTGTTAAGACTTTGGGGATAGAATTATTTCATTTCTCTCATATGTAGGATAGTTATAGTATATTAGGGAGAATTCTGAACTTTCAATTGTCTTTATTTGGAAATGATGAAATAGAGTTTTTGGAGATGACTTTGGGTATGAAGTTGAAAAAGGGTGGATTGTGACTGTAAATACTGATGTGTCAATTCATTGAATTAAGAAGCCTCTAGTAGATTAGTGGAGCACATTCCTGGATATGTCTGGGAAGGTCATGAAAGTGTGGTCTCCCCCATTTCTCTCTGGCATACTTCCCCTGCCCCGCCTCCCAGATACCATGAACTGAGCAGTTTTGTGTGCCACATTTTTCTGCTATGATAGTTTTTCTTTAGACCCAGCCAACCATGGACTGAGTCCTCTGAACTATGAGCCAAGTTAAACCTCTCTTTCCTTAAACATTGTGCCTCAATGGTAGGAAAGTTGACTAATATGAGTTGCTCAATAACTGGTACATTTTTATTATGCAAAAAGATCTTTCTCTTTTGACCAACTAACATGCTCCTTCTTGTTGGATGACAAATTCACAACCCTTTTACTCCATTTTGTTCATACTTTTCATATATATATATATATATACATATATATGTATGTATGTATGTATGTATGTATGTATATTTCTTCCTATTCTTCTTGTTCATCTCTAAATTTAGCTTCAAGATACCATCCTGTAAGATTCAAGTACTTGCAACATCTGCCTGCCAGAAAAAGAGAATTAATGGATACCAGTGCAGCTGTGTGGGGTATATTCTGTGTTATTCTATATAGCTCATGTACTTTAAGATTACAATTTGGAAGAATCCCCAATCTACTCAATAACAACTTCTGGTTAAGTTGTGCTGCATGTCCCATGCACACTTAATTTCTAGCCATTCTTTGAGATCCATTTTAGATGTCTGCCTTATGCCCTCCACCCTGTCCCACTTTACTATCTGAGTTATTATGATGCTCTTTGCCCCAAGATTAAATGACTTACTATTTTTAAATTTTTTAATTTAAAGTTTTTACACTTTTAAATTTTAAATTTTTTAAATTTTCTTCTTGGCATGAAGTATATATAATCAGGTATTGTGGTTGAACCTGCACATATTATATTTGCCTTGATGGAAGTGTGGGTGAGCTCATGGAAGAAAGGAAGAAGACAATTTAATCTGACAGATGTTTACCAAAGATGTAAAGGGGGACACTAAGCCTCATGGTATGAATAGTGTATATAGCTTCTCGTTGACAAGTTGTGGTATATACCGGGTATGTACAGACTCTAGCCGAGAAGTAATGGTGTATACAGATGTATCTACAGCCTCCCAGTGACTAGTACTGATGTTTTAGAAGGCCTGGGAAAGGTGTAAGAAAAGAAGGACATAAAATCAGAAAGTTAGAGACAAACAAGAATGAGACATTTCATAAGTTCTAGTTAGTAGTCTAGGCTTAAAGGACCTCCAGTGGAAAATTAAGGAAGAACTTCGATATACTCCACTTGCATTAATATCTATTGAATGTTTTTGAATAGATAAGTTTATTTTTTAAATACATAGGCATCTATTATAGTGTCCCAAAATAATACATAGCTGGTAAGTATTTGTTGAGTGAATATAAAAGTAAATGGCATACAACTATATTCTGTGCATTTGATTGAATTGTTTTTCACATCTGACAATCTTAGAAAAGTCTACATCATTTGAGTTTTATAAGATACACTCATTTTCTAAGAAGAGGGTTACTTGTTTGGTGATTGGGAAGGTTTAATATGAAAGTGCTTATAAATGAGTCAAAGTGGAACTGAATTTGAATGGACAGTGCTTGGGTTGAAACTAAGGAAATAAGTCAAAGTTACAATCGCAATGTAAAAACATGTATTTTAGAGCAATGCTTAATAAAAATATAGTCTAGGATACTAAGTTCACTTGTGCTTACACTGCTAAAATTTCTTTAGATCTTCTTCCATATACTTTTCCCCAAGAAGGTATTAATTGATATTGGCACTGAATCTTTTGAAGCAGTGGGAATTCCTACTTTAAAATCTCCAATTAGCAGCAAAAATGAGGGATGGAATGGATAGTTGAATATTTTTAAAGGCTGAAAAGCACCTTCACTTGAGGGTATCTTAAACATTGCCTTGAAACATCCTCTAAGAATCTTTCCTTCAGCTTTTGCTCCATCTGAACAGAAAGTAGGATGATAACATACAGCCCCAGAAGGAGAATCCTCACAATTTTCTTCAGAATGCCAAGTGTTACAGTGAACGATAAATAACCTTTCTGTAACAAACAGCCTTTTTCCCTCCACTGGAACAAACTGTTCAACTCTATTTGAACAAAAAGCCCACACATATATCAAATTAAACAAAATAGCATTGTTCCAAATACAGATCAGGCAGTCTTTGCAGACCCATGTCAGTGAAATTTCATAGTGCTCCACACCATTGTATAGCAGCTCTCTTTCTACTCTTCTTTATGTGTGAGTGCAGAATCACTTTTCCTAGACAAAGGAATGCAGACAGAGGCTATGTTTCCCTTGCAGTTGAATAAAATAAAGGTCAAACTAGGAACTTGGGTGGAAAGAGAAAAGAAGGCACCACTGAAAATATAGGTGGGGGGCAATACCACACAACCATGTTAGGAACAATTGATAGGCAAGAAGCTATTTTACTTATTGCTGGGACAAATATTTTCTTATTTGCCAAGCCATAACTAGACCAGTGTTAAGGAATCAGGACACTAACTGTGGTGTGTTGAGATGGAATAGAAGCAGGAATGCACTGGGGTTGCTCACACTAACTCATAAGAACCAAATGTTAAATTATCAGGAGTTTGGAAGCTGTCTGTTATATATAGCTACTATTAAAATTAATAAAATTATATAATCTTATAATTCAGTGAGTTATCTTAAAAAGTAAACAATCCATACTTGTCACTTCTCAGTTTATGGTAGTTTATTATGTTTGTACTCTTGAGGTTGTTTCCATCATTGCATCTATAAGGTGTGGGACTAATACTTTGGAATGGTGTGGGACTTCATGTCTGTTTCCTATTCATCAGGCTTTACACCAGCAGCATGGAATTGGCCTACATCTCAAATCGGGTTTCCCACCCCAGAGCTATTATCAAACATTTATTGGGACGCTACCGGGTAGAAGCTTCCTGAGAACAGACATAACTACACATTGCAAACTTAGGTTGCTGAGCTGAACAGAAATCTGAGCAGACTCTGCCTTCGGGATGGTACTTCAAGGTTGAGAAGCTGTGTCTGCAAAGGACTTACAACTGAAGGAGAGCTTGCACATTCTGCAGCATTTCATAAAGATGTGCCAGGGAATTAAAACAAATTTCCCTAATCAGACATCTCCAAGTGTTTTTTGTTTTTGTTTTTGTTTTTAACATCAGAGCTTTGTTTAGAATATTATTAGGACGAGTTGGTTTATTAGAAACACTTTTATTCATTCCCACTGAGGGTGATATTTTATGAACCATAATAAATGCAGTGCAGATTTAGCTGGGACTGGTAGGAATTGAATACCAGTGTGACATAACATGGGTTTAGCCCCAGGTTTCCTACTCTTCTTACTCTTCTCAAGCTTTTTGTGCTTTTCAACTGAAAAAGTAGACCAGGACTAGATGGGGAAGTTAGAAAATCTATGGGCAAAATTTATAAATAATATTTCAAAATGGCATTTTTTTGGCCGCAGATACCAGTCTAGATGGAAAGCTAAAAGTGACATGATAACTAATGGTATTTGTTGCAGGTTTAAATTCACCAAGCATCCATAAAATTCTTTCCCCCCTAACTGTGCTCCTATGGTTGTATTAAACTAATCAAATTATAGTAGTTTGTAATTAACTTAAATAATATAATAAGCATATTCATAAGATACCCATGGTTATACATACAGGGAGTATAAGAGTCTCTATATTGTATAATGTACTACAGTAAACTATATGCATATATGTATGTGCATATATTCAAATAAAAAGCAAAAAAGAATTAGGATGTGCTATATACATGTGCCAACTTCCATGAGGGAAGTGATTTTTATACACTATAAACACATACTAATAGAAAACAAAATTTGAAAGAAAAACAAAAATTTACTTTGATCAGGAATATCTGGTCAGTGATTATTGGATAATGTTTGTTTCAGGACTAAGACCGTATGTTTCTATAGAATAAATGTATTTTGTAAGCAAAACAAATATATATATAGATCTGCATTTTTAGGAACCACTATACTTTTTCATGATTTTATGTCACAAGAGGCCAGTAACTGCTGTCATGTCCCTCAGCCAAGTTCCCTCTTTTGTTTGAATAATCTTTTTCTGAAATATCGTGTGATCTTGCTACTTTGTTCAATGCAAACAGTAACATCTCAAAGTTTAAATTATACAACTGTCAGATATAGTATAACTTTGATGATCAAATTCCTTATGTCACAACACTAAAGAATTTTTTTGGGTTACATCTTTGAATTTTAATTGCTTGAGGTATCTGTTGTGTTCCAAATCAAATCAAATTAACAATGTATACAGCAGTAAATTAAAGAAACAGATAAGCAGAAGCAGAAAAAAACCAATAGAAAGATTAACCTTGTAATGTTTCATTAAGCAACTTCCATTAGGAAAGAAAAAAAAGCATCATTAATGCTAACCCATGTTTGAACCTAAAACACAAATTTCAAACAGATTCACACAGTGTGTTTTTACAAGTAACCTGTGCTTTTAACAGCCACTCTTCGATAGATGACAAGTATCATCTTGAATTTTATGTGAACTGATTCACAAAAGTCATTCAGCAAATTAATGTAGTTTTGGAAAATTAACAGCAAAGTAGGCATGCCGCCAAATGTCTAGTGACAAATTGAAGGGTTTGGAGATGTGTCTGTCTATTTGCAGTGTTGGAACTGTTTTCAAAACAAAAACACACTGAAAACGGTACTGGCATGACAGGAGAGGCAGTCATTATGCAATTTTAATTGACAAATAATTCTCTTTTTATGTGAATAAATTCACCTAGCCAATAACTACATTATCATCTATCATGTACTGGTTTCCCTTCCCATTGCATGCGACCTCTAATTTTGATGAATTTGATCAAATGTATCTGGCAGCATAGCTGAACCTGGCAAGTGAATGGACAACCACAGTAAGTTAAGGGAGGGGCAGGTAGGAGGATGGTGATTTGTCATAGAGATGGTGTCAGTCTTTAGAATTACCTGTTGTGCAGATATTATTATCCTCCATTTATCTTCTCATCTGAATATTCAGACATTTATGTGTCCTAGTCCTTCAACAAGAGGCTAAGCATCTCTCTAATTTAACTCAGGTATACAAGGAGTATATGTGTGAGGGTAGAAACTGGGAAAATTGGAAAGCTTTATCGATCTACATATAATTAATCTTTAGATGTTGGCTTTAAGGTCCAGCATAATAGCCTTAGTATATAGCCCACTTCCACATAGGGAGTAGCCTAAATGTAAAATGATCACAAATATGAACATACTCTAACTAAGGGCAGGTATTCCAATGGCAGCATTAAATATAAATACAATAGAGTATTGACATAATGTACTAAGGTTCCCTCACTATTAAAAGGCTTTGTTCTAAAGCGTATCTGTGTACACAATGAGATGATGAACACAGTGCATCACATAGCTAAATTTAATATATGCAGGGGTATGATGTTTGCAATGCATGCATTTCAGCAGGTCCCATTAGTGCGCCTTTCCCCTCCAGTGAAAACAGAATGAACCACAGCCCCTTCTGGTTTGCATAAAGCAAACAAAATTAGATTTGCTTTGCTGAATTGAAACCCGCTTGGGATTGTGAGCCTCTCTCGGGGACAAATTACTTCAAACAATCCCTTTGTACCATAACAAAATCAAAAAATTCAGGCCAATCAACATGGCTCAAAACCCTTAACACAAGAATTAATAATACAACCTAGTCTATTTTTATTGCTTCTGTGCTACAGCTCCTTGTTTTAATGTAATTACACTTATTTGCCGTCCACATGTTAAGTAAGCTTGCATATGTTAACTAATGCGACATAAAACAACTTTCCTAATTTTACCATTGCTACAAGCATTGTTCCCCCTGGAATAGGATCTGAATGTTGGACAAGTTGAACACTAATGTTATTAAATTAAATCCTATTTTTAGACCCTTGATAAATGAATATAGACAAAATGTCAAATGTGTCTTCAGATAGGTGTAGAAGCTGATTGACAATCAGATTAGTCTATTAAAAATATTGGTTTATGGAGTGTTATTCAGTTGATACTCTTGGCTTTTAAAGCCTGCTCCTCTGCAGAAGAGAACAGCATTTAAGTCTGTAAATATGGAATCTTTTAAACCAGGTATCTGTGCAATGGTTGCTTAAATTCAGCAGGTTAAGTTACTATCAAGATGATATATATTCCTACTGCTTTTAACATTTGAATACAAACAGAAGTTACACACCACTACAACTTTCATCTGGACTTCAAGTTTAGTGACTTATCAGGATTGAACGTTAGAATTTGGGATAACTTTATCTCTACTGCTTTTTAAGGTACATGGGTCAGCTAAAATATTTGAGTTCACAAAATCTTAATCTTTAAAGTTTAAAGGGTGTGCTCTTTTGCTTAGTCCAACACAGGCATAATGTCATCCTGAGGCTGTGTCAAACATGTATTTCATGGAAGGTTTTTTTGCCTAATTGTTTACACGGAGTTAATTATGAAAAATTGGTCTGCCTATAAGCATGGGTTTATCTATGTAATTATAGGATCGTTTAGACAAAAGTAATCCACCAACTTGGTTCAATAAATTATTAATCTGTCCAATATATCATTTAGATTCATCGTTTAGTTTTAAGTAGATAAATAAATATGATTGACAAATTTCCCTTCCTTCCTAACAGTTACATAGATTTAGTCTGAGTTTCTAACACACACACACACACACACACACAATCAATTAATCAATTTATTTATTAAAGATCTTTATATTACTTTTTTATTAGACATTTCCTTATTAATATTGCAAAGAATTTATCAAAATCAGTTATTATGGAATCTGATCCAGAGGTCTGAAGTTCGATCTATAAGTGTGTCTCTTTAGCAAAGACAATCTTTATACTACGTAAGACTGCAAGACAAAACTGCTCAATTTTACTACCAGTTTTCCTATAATCAGGCTGTGTCTGACTTGTGAAAGCACTTACGTTTGAGATCCTCTGATGGAGACCTCCCTGATATCACTTAAATTGAAATAACATGTAATGTATGAAGTACCTAAGAGTCTAAAAATAGAATCAAGACATAGGAATTTATCCATGTAAACAGAATCCACCCCCAAGGGGTACAATGGGAACATCTGAATATGTGTGTATGTATACATTTGTGCTCAATCTTCCCCTTAGAGCCTGTGTCCTAGTCCAGGTGGACACACACACACACACACACACACACACACACACACAAATAAATAAAATAGTGCCATTTTAAGAGAAGACAGAAGGTCAGTGGCTCACATTGGCAACCTATTTTGAAAGGCCTTTCTCTGTTTAAGTTCCAAAGTTAGCAGCCAATTCTTTTATGGGACAAGTAATGATGTCATTATTTTCGTTTTATTCATAAGACATGGGAATGCAAGCTACTTTAGTTTTCTGCTATTTTTGCTTTCTATTATTTAGACCTTATATTAAGCCCTTGGATCAGTTCCAAAACTATTGTGATTCTAATTTGATTTGTATACCACACCCCATTTCAGAGGTACTTTAAAATCTTAGATAAAAGAAAATGAATTAGTTGTATGCACATGTCATAGCAAGAGCAGGGATATAGGATCAGTGAGCTAAGTACAGCTTCAGAAAGAATAATTACGTGATTTAACACCTGCCCACTCTCCTTGCCCCTTCACCTCAGAAAATCACTGTTTTTCCCTCCAACTTTCCCTAAGTACCCCATTTTTTTCTAGTGGCAATGAAAGATGCTGAATTGAGTCTTCTATCTCCCTTTTGTACAACCGCAACACTTTGGTTGAATACATGAGCTTCTTAGACTTTATTCCTGCTCTCAGTAGATTTTTTAATTTATAAGATTATCTCCTTTAAGCACTGTTTCTTGTTCATCCTCCCCTCCCACTCTGCCTCGTGTTCACTGAGTTATATGATACTTACTCGTCCAGCAAAGTTAAAGGGATATTTTCTCAAATTCAACTGTTAGCCCTTAGTTCATTTTATTTTCTAGTTCTGAGAAAGGGAAAATGATGCTGATCTAGTTTAGTTAGGAAGAAGATAATGGATTATTGAAGGACTCACGCTGCTACTTGAACTTTAGACTTTGCCCTGACATTCATGCACTGTGCTGTATAGGGTGTTTCCATGGGCCATGCGAAAGTCAGAGGGAGTAAGTGGAGAGCTTCAGGGTTTAAAGACCAAGTCAGGCAAGCTTTAAAGGCATTTCTGCTGCTTCCTAGTGGGAAAAGTACTTGAGTGGCCCCATGTGTACCCTGGGAATAATGATACCTAACTTAGAGGATTGTTGCAGAGTCTACATGGGAAAATTTTAGGAGCATAACAAGAAATTGTAGCAGTTATATTTCTGCCGCATAACCCACATAACAGCATGCAGCAAATAGAACATGATTAATAAATATTAGAGTCCATCATATCTTCCTCAGTCTAACCAAACATTCTTTATCTCAATATGTTCTTACAGTTTTTAACTAATGAAAGTGACACTCACATTTAATAAAATGCTAAGAAATTAATTTGAATAATTCTAAAATTTATTAATGGAAGACTATAAAAGAAGTGAGTGACAAGATAAAAGTCATTAATTAAGAAAATAAAAACTGCAAAATGAAATAATACCGTGTCCAGTATATGTTGTATCCATAGACCACTGAAATAGCAAATATTAAATAATTAATAAAAAATGAAGTTAAAATTAAAAATAATTTTATTATTCTAAAATGACTGACATTTTTACCATTGTCATATGGAAAATCATCATTTCCTGCCAGGAAAATCCTCTTCCTCTTTCCTTCTTTCTTTGCACACACATCTCTTCTTCAGTACAGTATGGTCAGTATGAAGATGGATATGTAGAACATAAACAGAGTACAGAATTGGAATCACAGATATATGATAATTGATTTTCAACAAAGACTCCAAGGCAGCCCAACAAAGAAGCTTTTCAATATATGATATTGTAAATCTGTAATTATGGGGGAAAAGTGAATCTTCATTTCATACCACAAACAGACTTATCTTGAAACTGATTATGAGAGAGAGAGAGAGAGATAAAGCTGTAAAACTTGTAGCCAAAAACATAAGAATTCATGTCTTTGAGCTTAAAAATACTTAAAGATGATAAAAATTGATATAGTTGATTGCAGTTAGGTAAGTTCTATGTTTTAAATATAATTCATAAAATAAACAACAAGTCATAAAGCAAGCTTTGCAATACATATATTTGCAATACATGCATTTGTTAAAGGATTTTTTTAAATCAAGATTCATAAAGAATGCTTACCATTCAATAATAAAACAAATAATTCAAATAGAAAATTAGCAAAAGATTTAAAAGGCTTAGGAAAAGAAAATGTAAAAATGACCAATAAACTCATGAAAAGACACTCAACATCAATGATTGTAGATATGTAGATTAAAATCACAATGTGATACTATAAAGTGACCACTAGAAAGATAAAATTAAAAAGACTGAAAAATAAATAAATAAATATACTGAAATACTAAACATTGATGAGGTTATACAGCAAGAGGAATTCTCATACATTCCTAGTGTGAATATAAATTTGCCACTTTGGGGAACTATTTGTCAGTTTCTTTTAAAAATTAGTGTGAACTTGACACATTATACTATCAGTATGCTATCAAGCAATTATACTATCAATAATTTACTGAGATACATAAATCAATGTCTGCGCATAAATGTTAATATTAAATTTATCCATGATAGCACAATTAAGGAAGTAACTTTAAATTTCTATTACCAAATAAATGGCTAAACAAACATGACATACCCATATTTTAAAATACTTCCAAGAAAAAGAAGTTCACACAGGTGAATCTCAAAGTTATGTTTAAGAAAAGATACCAAACAAAAGATAATAGAAACTGTATGGTTCCATTTATGTACTGTTGAACATGCAATTCTAACACATAACTATGGAAAATAGTTCAGTGAGTATCTGAGGGTGGTGTTTGAGAGAAGGAATTAACAATAAAGAGACAGAAAAGAATTATCTTGGTTGGTGGAAATATTTGAATATTGATGTAATCTTGATACAAAACTCGTTAAAATCTATACTCAAAAATGAATACATTTTATTACATATAAGATATATTTTTAAAAATCTTGTTTTTCAAATGAGTACCTAATATCTAAATACATGTAATTTCAGATTATCTAGCCACTATTACAATGCCTATTCATTATGAAGCCAATTACATGTGTAATCAAAAATTGGAAAATGCTTCTCTGTTGAGAAAATCTTAGTTTGAAGTTTCTAGTGCTAAAATCACAATTTGAGGGTTTTTATATTTGCTTCAGAAGTTTGCTTCTATTCTATTTTTGTTGTTGTTTCATTGTTTGCTTATTTGTTTGCTTTTTTTTTTCCCAGTACTAGGATTTGAACCCAGGGATTTGTACATACTAGGAAAGTATATTCCCACTTAGCTATACCCCTAACCCCAAAAAGTTTGCTTTGATATATAGATCCTAATCTTGTCTCTACAATGCCTTTTCCTCTTGCAAGTCAGATAGCTTCACTAGGTCTCGACTCCCTCTGTGGATAAGAGGCCTCACTAACATTTAGACATAATAAAAATGTATTAAATGCATACTCTAACTCAGGCACTGTGCTAGATGACCTCATGATCTCTTGAAACTACTGTTTTTATATGTCCCTCCATATTGAAACGTTTGAATTTTTGACTTTTTCATTTTCAAAGGAATGTACTTCTCTCCCAAAACGTTAGTTTTTATTGTATTATTCACCAATCCAAGTGGAGAACTTCTAAACTTTATTATGAAGTACTAATGCGATTCAATATGCCTGGATATCTTTTACCTTACTCTGATTTCAATTCACCTCTTGCAATTTTAGTGGGTAGATTTTTAAGAATTTAAAATCAGTTTCTAATAAACCTCAATTGTTTAAGCCTTAGAATTCTCCTCCTGATAGAATCTGACTCTTGGTAAATTCAACCCCAGGATCTAGGACAGGGTTTGACTTCCACTGATCAAGCCCCTGTCAGGGAAGAGCTTCTTCCAGAAGTGCCTAATTGTTGCTGTAGAGAGGATGATAAACATAAGATTTAGAAATAAAAATTTATTTTGTTTGTTTTCCCAAGGATTTCTTCCAGAGAGGGTAAATTCCAGTGCAGTCTCTGGAAAACCTTTTGACTACTTAAAAGAAAACATGCTCTTATGGAGACACATGATACAGCACATGATAATATGACTCTCTGTGTGTAAGGAGGTGGTAGTTAGGAATGTAAGATTTGTTACTTATGGATAGTATAACTATTGAATTCTGTCTTTTTAGATTTACTTCTTACATTCTTATCTCTCTCAGTCTGTTTTTTTTTTCTTCCTAGAGGCCTCAGCCAACTGTATTTAGCTGTATTATTCTTGAGCCAACTCTCCTTCAGTTTTTTTCTGTGATTTCATTTTTAATATTTCTTCATTAGAGCAAAAATAACTGATCATCAGGAAAATAACAAAATATAAATAGCCAAAAGAAAATCGTACATTCATAAAAAGCAAATTCTCAAAGTAAATCTCTAAAGAGTGTTCTTAGTTTTAAAAATATATTAAGTGCATAAAATAATAATGAATGTGTACATAAGCTATAATGAAAGGACAAGCCCTTTGGCTAATTTAATATATAATCGACAAATAATAGAACATAAGGTCTGGAAGGGAAAGTAGAAAAATTATTTCAGAAATTTGAATCCAAAAATAGATGAAAATATAAGAAATGAAAAAATCATTTAAAATAAGTAATCTTCTATTTTAGGCAGACAAATGAGATAAGTCCAGTGGTAAATTATAACTCATTCATTCATTCAATCATTCATTCATTCTTTCTTTCATTCAGGCATTCTTGCTACATACTGTAGTTATCCATGTTCTGTGCATTAGAAATAATGTAGTTAAAGAAATAGTCAAAAATCTCTGCCCTCATAGAGTTTGTATTAGTAGGAGAAGCAGGATGCAAGGGAGGGGGAAATGGCTGTTAAATTTTATCATATTCAGATAGTGATTAATGCTATGGAAAAACATGGTAGATGAAAACAGGAGTGATGAAGCAGGATTATGGAAGGATCACAATAATAAGGCAGCATTTGAATTAAAGTATGAAAGAGGCCTAAAGTTATGTGAAGCAAGGGAGTTTCAGGTACAAGACTCAGTTAAGCACAGAAGCTCTGCATTGGAAAAGACCCTGACTTGTTTAGTAAATAGCAGTGGAGGATGGAGTAGAGTGAGTAGGGTGGGAGGGGTTATAAAAGACAAGGATAATGAAAAGTTAGATTTCCTTAAACTATGTGGCCACAGGATAGGCTTATTCAAGTTTTAATCAAAGAGTGATAAGGAGCTATTTGTATGAGTGCAATAGCATTATATATAATGTTAGAAAAGAATAGACTAAAAGGTGGTAAGTGGTGAAACCAATTAAAAGACCATAACAATAGTCTTAGTGAGAAATGGTGGACCCAGTCGTGCTAGTGGTAGTGGAAGTGGTGAATAGTGACTGGATTCAGATATATTTTGGAAGTACATGTATTAGAATTTTCTGATAGACTGATTTTGTGTGGGGTGTGAAAGTGATGAGACCCCAAAGGACTTCAAAGTGTTGGTCTGAGCAACTAAAGGATGAAGGTGCTATTAACTGAGATGTGAAAG
Organism: Cuniculus paca; assembly: GCA_004365215.1. Taxonomy (NCBI): domain Eukaryota; kingdom Metazoa; phylum Chordata; class Mammalia; order Rodentia; family Cuniculidae; genus Cuniculus; species Cuniculus paca. The sequence goes on along the minus strand of RJWT010009669.1, from coordinate 778 downwards.
ACTGTAGGAACCAGTGTTTGCAGGTGATTGGGGATTTTGTCATGCACTTCTTGAGTTTAAGATTTCAATAAAAGAATTAAAAACAGATTTTAATCTTTCCCTTTGTTGCCTTTCCATTTTATTTTCTCTGTTCTCTTTCTTCGTGTTTTTTTTTTCATTTCTAACTCCTCCTTCCCTAAATTTTAAACAGCTTTAAGCAGTTAACTAGAGACCCATAAGACTTACAAAGATATCTATCAGTAGGGCTCTTGAGACAGCTGTCCCAAAGAGATTGTCTTTCAGAGCATGAAAAATTGAACATCTTCATCATCCTAACATCAAATTATGCTGTAGGTAAAGATAAAGAAAATTGCAAACTCAGTAATATATCCTCCTGCACTACTCATTTTATGAAAACTCTAACCCTACTTTGGCTTAGAGACCACTTGGCCTTAAGGTGCTTCCTGAAGAGCATCTGTCTTTAACCTCTACTTGAATCACTGTAATTCAAGTATCCATTTGGATGTCCATGATATATACCAAGAAAAAATGTAACAGTTGCCTTTAAGATAGTGTAGTCTTACAGATCTAGAATTTAAGGTAAAGGTTTTGGCTGAAATCACCAATAAAGTAGGTCTCTAAATAGCAGAGTAGGCTCAAATACAGAAATGTGGTGAAGACAATACTGAGAGGGTGAACAATGAGATAAAGTCAGTTAAGGACATTCAGAAGAATCAGAGAGTGTGACTGGAGAAAAACCCTACAGAATGTGGTATCCAGGAAATCAAGGAGAAAAAGT
>RJWT010009668.1:0-24938 GCA_004365215.1 Cuniculus paca | reverse complement strand
CTAACTGAGCAAGGACTGCTACCAAGTTCAAATCTCCATCCACTCACCCGGAGGCAGCTAAGTATCTTAACACCAAGGGCAGAGTGGCACTCCGTACCCAGGTCTGCTCTGGCCCTAGGTCCCTCCGCCCTTCTGCTTTCCTCTTGCTTAGCATAGTTGTAGACCATGCTGGGAGACAAAGGTCTCCCATTGATTTTTATACACTGAGCTTGGACTGCTTTGAACACAAAGTGAACTTTTCATTTGGATGAATTGGTGACCCAGAGAGCAAAGCAAAAGCAACTTTCGGTCTTGAGTCTGGCCACTGTGAGAATTCAAATTTATTCAACCTATTTCAGATGCTGTGTTTTTACACTTTGAATCCTCTCAATATTCCCAGGCTACAGGTGAGGAATTGGAGGTCCCAACACACACAGCACCTGAGTTGAATCTATAGCCCACACATTCCATCACTGTGTTCTTTTGTGTCACCCCCCCAAATCCTTGGCACTAAGTTCTGGAGGCCGTTCACGTCTCCAAAGAAGGCACAGGATGCCCCTCTGCCCCCACTCCATCCCCAGAGGATGCACAGATCAGCACCTCCACCAAGGAGGAGGAGGCATCCAAGGAGATCTGAAAAAGGAAGGGCCTTTGCAATGGCCTCAGTGACCTGTCAGATGGCACTGGCATAGGGACAAAGCCCCCATTGGAGCAGAGGGGAAACATCTGTGGGCCTCATCTCTGTGACCTTCCTCAACCCATCAGGACATTCAGGAAAGCCTCGGAGGTCAAAGATGGAGTGGGCAGATTTCTGTGCAAACCTAACATGGGAGACTAGGGTGTGAAGAGCTGGGGAATCCACTTCACTAGTGGAAAATTTCTGAGATGAAGCAGAGCAGAGAACCATCCACTGTGATCCCTGTTGACATTTTTCTACATCTTTTTATCTTGTCTCTATTCCCTGGTCATGTGACTTTGAGCAATTTTAGCACCTCAGCCTCTTCATTTGTAAACTGGGAATAATAACTGTATCTAGGGTCACAGTGAGGCTTAAATAGTTACTGTGCATAATACACTTGGACAGTGCCTGGTTGTAGTCAGCCTGCTATTGGTGTTGACGATGAGTAGTGTTCTCTGTTGAGACTAGACTAATTAATAAATTCTTTTTCAGAAAGAACTTCAGCTAAATAAAATTCCTGCCACACAAGTAAGGCACATCAGAATATTCTACAAAGAAAACTAGTAGCTTCTACCCTGGATCCTTGTAGCCCCACTGTGGGTGAGGTGGAAAATAAAGAACATCGATTTGCGTACCTACTATCTACTGAAGCACTTTTGCATGCATTATCTCATTTAGTCCTTATATCAGCTCTGACTGGTATTTTCCTTTTACGGAGAAGAAAACCAAGGCTTAGAGAGATTAAGTACCTTGCCCCAATTACAAGTGCTGTCCAAGGGTCTGTGCCATCGCCTGAACCCAGTGACAGAAGATGGACAGAAAATATGACCTTGGAAAACCCTGGCAGCCCGAAAGGTCTCACTTGGGCTCACTCAAGTCATCAGCAAAATGGAGATCTGAAAATAATCATGCTCGATTCCAAGCATTTCTCTTCTCTCACTGTAATAAATTCTCCCGACATCTGCCAAAGAAAGAGGACTGGTCAGCCCAGGGCACTGAGTGACAGCTCCAGAGCAGAGCTGTTCCATGGACAGCGGGTAGAATGGCATTCAGTCTGTGGAGGCCCGTGGGCAGGGTGATTGCTGGGCTCCTGGGAGAACAGGCGGTCCTCCAAGGCTTTTGACTCTCACTTTTTAAATTGGTTTCATGCATGGGCTATCAATGGGGGCCTGGCTAGATAATAGGATTTTCCAAAACAGTTCTTCCCCACTTCTCCTCTGCACCCTCCTGAATCTGTGTGCAGATATCTGGAGGGGATGTGATGTGCCTGGCAGAACGCACTCTCTGCAGGCTCCATGGCTTTGGCTGGGGTTGTGCAGCGCTAAGAGGCCATTGTTCAGAGCAGTCTGAGAGTGGCTATGTGTTCCACAAGCAAGGGAGCAGGGTCCCCGGTAGCCACTGCCAGGCAGGCACTGTCAGCTGAGCCTTTTGATGGAGTGAGAGTTCAGGACATGCCTGGGTTGTTGCATGCTCCCACTTGTAGACTGACCACAGGGGACCACAAGCCTTGAGTGTGTACAGTGAGTCCATGCACCATCTGGGTGCAGAAAAGAGGCAAGACAGAGCCCAGGAACATGACCAGCCCAGAGGCAACCATGCCTTAGAAATAGAACTTGAAAATAAGCCGTAGGAAATTGTCATCAGCAAGAGAGACTAAAGCAAGGACATGGTCTGCATGGAGTGTGGCTTTAGTCTGGAAACACAGGGAATTCAGGGGCTCATTTTATGCCATAAAGCCAGCCTCAGGACATGCCTGGCAAGGGGGCTGGTCTTCCGTATTCCTCTGTCAGTCATTGGCTACTGGTGTAGGGCAAGGGAACTAGGGAGGGGTAAGGTTAGCCTTGGGGGATCTGGTGGCTCCCACTGAGCTGAGGCTAATCCTCCAAGAAACTGTAGCAGTCAGTCCTCACAGCAGCTGGGAGGTGGGGGCACCCATCCTGCAAAGGGATCAGGGTGGGTACCAGCAGTACCTACCACTCCGTGCCTTGCGGTGGGCATATAGTCTAGGCATAGCACTGCCAGGGCCTGTCAAGAAGCAGCCTACTGATTCTGACTTTTAAAAGCCCAGAGGGCCAACCAAGGAGCTAGATGATGCTACAGTGAGCAGTGTCTGTGACAGCCTTGGTCATCACCCCTAAGACTCTTGTGCTGACACTACAAAGACAATGCTTCATACTTCGGCCCTCTTATCTTTCCCAGCAGGACTACAGGGCCGCAGCTCCACCAAGGGCAGATCCAGGTCCTCTGACCAGGCTCCCTGAAGCCAGGGCCAGCCTCATCTGCACACAGACACATAGGACACTCATCAGAGCTGCTCTCCTCCCCAGAGCCTGTAATACAAGTTCGCCGCTGAAACACAAACATCCGCCTCCAACGCGGAAGAGAGATTAAATTAGAAACAATCTTAATTCTTTCTGGCAGAGGGAAGCCAGCAAGAACTGTCAGTTCCCCAATGATATATTGTTAAGGAAATCCAGGTTTAAAGGTATTTCATAAGTTTGCCTTTGCCTGCTAATAAAGAGAGTCAGCTAACGGAATCCGATCACCAGGCGAGAGTGTAATGAGATAATGCGATGTATTCCACAGAGACCCAGCCGGCTCCTTGAAATTCCTTCGAGAGAGCTTCTGAAGTACCACATTGTGATGAGGAAGGAGAAGTAAGAGAGGAAGAGAGAAGGGAAAATGGCCATAATTAGCCAATTAGATGAGGTGATTCAACAAAGATCACAAGACCTCAACAGAATGAAGGGCTGTGGGGTTCGTCAGCTGCCTCTTGCATGCATCTTGGTCTCCAAGTTTGTTAGTTTGTGCAGTGAGACAAACAAGTTCAGAGCTGTCAGGAATATCCAGAGAGTGGAGGTCCTATCACAGTCCAGAAAACCCATTTGCTTGGGGCCCTCGCCGGGTAGCTGGCCCGGGGGTACCACGGCTCCGTTTTGATGGTGTTTGGTCCATGCCCTATGGGTTGTTCCCAGGCTGAACTGCACCCTCAGTGTATGCTGTGGTCTGAGTGGACTAATAACGTGTGTGCATAGGTGAGAAACCTGTCTGGTCAGCCTATTCAGAAAATCAGAAGAGAGGACCCATCCACATGCTAAGAAAACTCAAGTCAGGGCATAAGGCCAGAAGATAAACTTCGAACCTTCAGCTCACAGTTCAAACAACTCAACCTCTATAACCATCCCACTTTATCCCTACCCTTATGCGCATGTGCAAAAGGTGGGGAGGGCTTCAAGAAGCCAATGAAAGTTATAAAAACTCCAGAAAACTACAGACACACCCAACCTAGTCATCATGTAATTTCAGAGGTCTGTAGATCACAGTCATGAATCTCCTGCTTTACAACTCTGCAGAGAAGAGGATGTTGGGGGAATGACCCTTTTGGCTACAGTGATCTCAGAGACCGCAGAGACCAATGTCACCTAGGTAGGCAGCCATCCTAAAGCTGGCCAGTTTCTGGAGACAGATGGGTTGTTTATTTCCCGTGCTGCTCCGACTGCATTGTCAGGTCTCTTGGTGTTGTGAGTGAAAGAGAAGCCAATGGCCAGTAGTGGAGGCCTTGTGAACATGTGAGGGGTGGTGAGCAGTGAGGACCAGGCGTTGTGGAGCTCAGGTGCCGGTGGGAGCTGCGCCATTGTCTCTCGTTTTGTGAGGACTCTGTCAACGCACTCTGCTCCCCAGGCAGCCCAGTAAACAATCCCTTGGAAGCCAAAGGGATTGCTTTGAAGGTAACACAGGGAGGTGGCTGAGTGGCTTCATCTCTGAGTGGCTATAGCTGGGCTACTGGGGAGAGGACAGCAGGGGGAGAGGGGTGGTACCTACACCAGAGAGGAAGGAAAGGAGAGGCGGCATGAAAAGGAATGCTGGTTGTTATTCACAGGTCTTGGTGACTGCTCACTTCCTGTCCAAGGACTAGAGACCTGAGCTGACTATTGTCATGGGTTTAGACATCAGCACCGGTCTCACCCTCCGAACCGGCTTCTTTCCCTCAGTGATCGCTGATGTATAGTGTCCCGGTAATTGTGTATTGTATTTCGGTGACGGTGTGTCCAGAGGAGATTGAAAATCCAGATCGAATCCTCCCTCTGCAGCAGCACATCCATCACACACTGAGGGGGCTGGGGAGTGAGGGAAGGGTAGAAAGTCAGGGTGCTCAGAGGCAACCAGATTCACATGGGTGCCACATGGAGAAATTTTCTCTGTGTCTCAGAACCAGGTAGGGCTGCATTGCTCCAGGGAGGCCCTGAGGGAGGGTGGGAGGAGAGGGGGGAGATGGGGACCCTGGAGTCCCAGGGACTGGGACCATTACTCATGCATTCAGTGACAGGTTGTATTGAAGCACCTCCAGTATGCCAAATGCTGTTTAGGGAGTGGGGCTGATCAAGCACCCCCATAGACTGAACATGCCGGCGGAGAGTCTCAGGCACTCATTCCTGGTCTGCACAGCTGGGGACCAGATATTACATCATCCAGGGGAAACTCCCCAGTCTTGGCCTCTTACAGCACACTAGTGCAGACTCCTCTGCAAAATATCAGTTGTACAACCGCTGAACCCATCCTACTGCTCCTGTCTCCTTGAATTAAGAAGGTGGACAGTGGTATCTACCTCCTCTCTCCTCCCACCTCATCAGATTCTAGGTCTACCTCTGACTGGACTCTCGGGGATCTGCAGCAAATTCCTCCTCCTTTCTGCTCCTCAGAATCCTCAATTATAAAATGAGGCTGACGACACTGGACCCAGGTATCATCACATCACCAGGATTTGATTAGGATTATAAAAGCCACAAAAGGTCCAGTTGGAGAAGAGGTCACAGGAGTCATTGGGCCCAGTGGACTCATTTTATAGAAGAAGAAACTGAGGTTCACAGTGGTACCAACTGAGACAGTCTTAGAAAGTTAGTAGATGAGAAACTATAAATATGAGGGATTGCGTTTGCTTCGGCAGCACATATACTAAAACTGGAATGATATAGAGAAGATTAGCATGGCCCCTGTGCAAGGATGACACGTAAATATGAGGGATTGTTATCTTACTCCATCTGCAGTGTTGTCCTTTTTTCTTTGAAGGCCATTGCCTAGACTCCCATGAAGACCCAAGCAGGAAAGGAGGCACCAGTCAACAGTCTTCACTGTAGGTCCCTGAGTCCTTCATTTGTCCTCAAAGACCTCACTGGCCTCAGGCCTCGTGTGGCTCCCCCTGCTGTGACTGGCCAGCCCCAGTAAGAGGACGGAAGTTGTTTATTGCTTTCTTGCATGGTGGGAAGGCTGGAGTTATAAGCTAATTAAACCACAGACAGATTCCTCAGCAGTTGGTGGGGACCATAAGTGCCGCTACAACAGTAAAAGGCCAGAGTTGACAGATGGAGCTTTTTCAAGATTATGTCACCATCGCCCCTGACCACAGCTTCTACCCCGCCCCCCTAGCTTTGGGGCCGTGCTATACAGGGTATCTATTAAAAAAATAAAACAGGGAAAAAACAAAACACAAGAAACAGAACTTGTAGAACAGGCTCAACCCAAATACGATAACAAGGGACGGCAACCTGACCTACTATGGGGTCCCCTTGGAGGGTAAGGGAATTGTCCGAGATGCTTCACCAAGGGGAGTAGGGAGTTCTTCCCAAAGTCTAGTTGAAATGCCTCCTGCTGCCAAGGAGCGAAAGGGATGGGGAACTACGCCTTGCCAAGGGCCAGGGGCGAAGAACTGGTAAAGGACTTCCTTAGGATGATGTCAGTCTCTCTGGGGCAGGTCCTTGGCTCCAAGTACCTGGATCCCTATCTGTTGCATGCCCTCCTTCCTCCTCTTCCAGCCTGGCCTAGGTGGATTAAACTCAAATCTCAACTCTTTTTTCCATGCTACCTACAACCAATGAGCGAGAGGGAGGGAGGGGAAGAAAAGTAAAGGCTAGATCACATCATTTAAAAATACCGTGCCAGGGGCTGGGGGTGTCGCTGTGACTGAGTGCTTGCCTAGCATGCAGAGGCCTTGGATTCTGTCCCTGTCACTGTAAAACAAATAGGCAAAAATGGTGAAACTCCCTGCCAAAGGTGTGAACCCACTGCAGCACCAGCCAAGTCAGTTTCAAGTCCCCTCCCTGCCACAGCCAGCGGCCCTGCCTGGGGCAGTTCACTCAAGCTTCTCTAGGCTTTGTTTCCTCCATTGTGGGAGACCTAGCTAAATACTACTGCCCTGTGGGGCCTATGAAGTCCAAGAGAGACTGTGTTTTGCAAAACCAAGTGCTTGGCAGAAGTGAATTGTGGCTTTTCAGGCACTCAGCAGTGAACAGGTCTGTCTTCCCCTTGAGGGGGAAACCTCTGCCTTTCTTTGTAAGGAACTCCTGGTGGAATCAGGAGGTCCCCTGGATGCTGCTGCGAGGTGGCTGTGGGGACAGCTCACAACTGGCAACTGTATGTGCACGATGGGGCCTGGTTCCCAGACCTTACAGCCAGGAAGTCAGTTTCTACTCAGCCAGCCCGTTTTTCTCTTTCTGGGCCACCACTGCTCCTCGAAATCTACAAGGTCACTTGTCCCGGCTGGAGTTCCAGCTCGAGTGCTGACAGGATGCGATCTGACAAGCCTGTCTCCCGCTGCCCGCCCAGGGCACAGAGGGAGGCTGCTGAGCTGCCAGTGGGGTGGGAGCACTGGGGCGGAGCAGGGAGGGGAGCTGCATCCGGCCTGGTTGTGGCACAGGGAGGCCAGTGGGGCCTTAGGTGCTAAAAGGCAGAAAAGCCGAGGAGCAGTTTGGAAGAGGCTCTTCCACCAACCTCCCACCCGCACCCAAGCCTCCTGCTCTGAGCCCCGCCATGGAGCTCAGGAGCCCTGGGCTTGCCTGACGGGGGCACACTGTGTGATGTGGAGATGTGGATATGGGATGCTCAGCCCTCCTCATGGTCCCTGAGTAATGCTGCCTCTCTTGTGACCCTGGGGGCATCTGCTATGGAGTGTTTACAGGCAGCCCCTTTCAGTTCTCCTGGAAGGGCAGAAGGGGAAGTCACATCTGAAAGGCCCTGTGTTTGTGCCATGGACTGAGCCAAGCACTTAGGAGATTTCACTGAATCCTCAGAGCCGCAGTGGCAGTCAGGGACCCCAGGAGGACAAGGGTATACTGAAACTCCATACTCAAAAGAGTTTAGAACTGTGTACAAAGGTGTGGGCAGGGTTCACAGGTGCCAACCAAGGATAGTACATGTCCTTAAGACTAGGACAGCAGGGACTGGCATGGGGTGGCAAAAGAAAAAGTAGCTCTTGGCACTGGGAGGGAGACCTCAGCTGTCTGGGGAGAGCATCTTAGAGGAGCTGTGGCCCTCGATTGAGGGACCCTGCAGGGAAAGACTTAGGCAAACAAAACCCCAGACTTCCAGTTCTCCTGTTCTCCAGTCTCCTGCTAGTACCACCCACAGGCCTAAGCCCACCAGGAGTCAGTGAGCAAGGAACCTCACTGATGCTACTCAGCTGGGGAAGCCTCGGGTGTGGGCAGAGGCAGAGCAGGTGCAGAGTGACGGAAAGGACACAGCAGGTGGCCAGCGCTCACAGGACAGGAATGACCCTGTTTCACAAGTGCTCCAAGCCAACAGCTGATGACAGAGCCAGGTGTTCCACCTGTGTTCTAACTAATGTCTTCTGTCTAACACGCATCTCAGATAAAGCAAGACAGGAAGGAGCGAGCATCAGTTGTAGGGTCTTTTTACCCCATGAGATCTGAACTTGCAGCTCCTGACAGCTTCCAGTCCCAGATTCCCTGGGAGTCCCACCAGTCTATGCAGGGGACAGACTGTAGCCCAGTTCAGTCATCAGCTGGCTCCTGACTGTCAGTGTCTGGAGAGGGTGCACCATTCTGTCTCTGCCTCTACAATATTTTTTAAAAGATTAGTATTATACTAATACACATTGTCACACACACACATGCAATTCTTTGGCATTAAGGTTAAACCATTTATGCAAGGGAAACATCCTTTAACTCATTCCCTGCTTACAGACAACCTACACCATGCTGTCCTTCATCTGGATGCTGGAAATAACAACAACAAGCAAAATGGGCAAGTCTCTGCCTTCATAGATGTTATGTTCTGGTTTGGGAGATAGACAATGAGTAAACAAATGAACACACAGTAAACAAATGAGGGCAAGTGCTTTGGGGAAAAGAAGTAGAGCAACCTGTGGACAGTGTCAGAAGTGAGGGTTACAGTTACACATTGGCAGGTGGAGGAGGACCTTAGCATAAGAAGTCTGTTGAAAGAAAGCCTGAAGGAAGTAAGGGAGACACGTGGAACCAAGGGAAGGAAATGGCACATGCAAAGGTCCTGGGCCTGAAGCGTATCAGGTTATTTGAAAAGAAGCATGGAGGTCAGTGAGGATAGAAGAGTGACCAAGGGAGAGTTGGGAAGCACTCCACTGTTAGTAAGTGGAAGGAGACCAAGGGTGAAAGCAGGGAGCATGTTAAAGGCTACTGCAATAACCAAGAAAAGAGAGGACAGTTTGACAGCCAGATGTCATCAGGAGCAGTTGGACAATGGCTATGCATTAGGAAGAATATACAGGGATTTCTTGATGGATTGGATGTGAGATGCCGAAGACAAAGTGATATTAAGATTGATTCCAGGGCTGGGGATGTAGCTCAGTGGTAGAATGCTTGTCTAGTATGTGTGGGGCTCTGGGCTTAACCTTAGTCTACAAATTTTAAAAAGATTGATTCCAAAGCTTTAGGCTGAAGAACTAGAGGATAATGTTGACACTTGCAGAGTTGGGAAAGACTGTGGGTGGAACAGCTTTGAAAGAGGAAATTGGGAACACCATTGTGGACATGGTCAATAGCTGCAATTGTCAGTTATCTGGGCCTGGTGCTTGGGCGAGGCATGGGCTCCAGAGTTGCATCTGGCTGCGGACGGGGTGCAGGTGATGCATTAAAGCCACCAATCTGAGGAGGATGACCTGTGAGTGGAACAGGATGAAGACAGGACAGTGGGACCTGAGCTCCATAGCATGCCAGGCTAAGGAATGTAATAAGGGCTTGCAAAGTGATGGACAGGGAAATAGAAGAACCAGCCAGGGAGAGTACAAAAACAAAACCACAAAAAAGAAATGCCCCACTTTGAATGTAGCTGCCCAAATCCAAAATAAAATAGTAATAAATCAAATTGAGCAATGCAATCAAAGGACAGTATCTCATGACAAATTTGAGTTTACCCCTAACATACAGACTGGTTCAATATTAATACAGTTCACTGGATACTAAAGTAAAATTCTGTTTGGTTGTCTCACTACACACCAAAAAAGCATTTGACCAAAAAACAAACAAACAAACACCTATGTATTTTCCTCATTAAGATAAAAAGACTCAAGAAAGCAAAAAAGAAAATCAAGCTTTCTTAATTACAGTCATCCATTGGTATACACCGGGAACTGGATCCAGGGCCTCCTGCAGATACTAAATTCCAAAGATGTTCATGTTCCTTACATAAAATGGCATTATATTTGCATATAACCTATGTACTTCCTGCACCATACTTAATCATCTCTTGATTACTTATATTAATACAATGTAAATGCTATATAAATAGTTGTTATACTGTATTGTTTGGAGAATACAGACAAGGAAAAGTGTGGACCTTCTCAGTACAGTTGCAATTTATTTTTCAAAATATTTTTGAACTTCAGTTGACTAAATTCAAAGATGAAAACTCATAGCTATGAAACCCATGGATATGGCGGACTGACTGCACATAACTTTCAAAAAAAACCTTAACATGCCCCATTCTGTCTGGAAACAAAATAGGGATGCTTTTCTTGGAAGAAAAGAAAAAATGGAAGGGAAAAGTATTATTTTCTGATGATGTGGTCATCTCCCTAGGAAGGGTAAAAGAATGAAAGAACAGACTATTAGATAATAAGATCCCAGTACTCTGGTGGGATATCAAAGCAACAATTTCCCTCCATCACACTAATTAAAAAACAAAAACAAATAACAATAAATGTCTCTAAGATCCCAAATGATAAATCCAATAGGATGTGAAAAAGACTCACTGAAAAACTGTGAAATGCTACTGAGTATCATAAAATTTAAATAAATGGTGAGACATCTAATGTTTCTGGATGAGGAATCTTCACATTGTAAAGATGTCAATTCTCCACACATTCAAAGCAACTCCTGTCAAAATCCCAACAGAATTTTATGGAACTTGATAAACGTAATTTAAATTCATCCAGAATAGAAAGGAATAAGAATAGCCGGGCAATTATTGAAAATGGAGTATGATGAAGAGGAATTTGCCCAACCAGCATAAAATACATTATAATTATATAAAGCATAGTCATTAAAACAGTGAGATGTGGGGCTGGGGTTGCAGCTCTGCAGCGGAGCTCTTGTCTAGTATGAGTAAGGCCCTAGGTTTGATCTCTACCACTGCAAAAAGAAGAAGAGGAAGAAGAGGGAGAATGATGGAGAGAAGGAAAAATGAAGAAGGAGAAGGAGGAAAAGAAGATGTTAGCCTAAGAATGGACAAACCACCAAGAAACAGATATTGTTTTCAGAGGAATATATGATAGTGTTTCTAATTAAGGCTCAGAGGAGGAACAACCTACAGACAGCCCTGAATTTTGGGGGGCATCAGTTTTGTTGACTGCCGTCCATAACAGAGAACTTGACCCAGCCAGGCTTAAATAATAAGGAAATGTATTACTCATGTAATGCAGGGAAGTCTAGAAGTAGATGAGATGGTAGCTGTAGGCTTCAAGGTCACCATAATCCAGGACTCTGGGTCTGTTCGTCTATTTGCTTCACAATGTGGGTTTCTCTTTATGTTGGCCTCACACTCAGGCTGGCTTCCCTTGTGGTGAGAAAAAAGCCATTGCAGGTCTTAGATCTGGATCCGCTAAGCAGAATGTTCAAAGGAAGAAAGGGGTCACCCCATCTCAAAGTCTTTTAATAGAAGGCAAAGAGTTTTTCCCAGGTATATTGGTAAACCAACCCTTTAACTGGGTCTTGCACTGACCCTGAACTAACCATTGTGATCAAAGTCATGGCAAGTCTGATATTTGGACAAGGATCGCCCTCAAGCCAAGAATACCTAGTCCTGAAGCCCAGGGGACAGATGGGGATGAGGTAGAAGTCAAAATGACAACCAGAGAAGGAGGAAATATTCAAATGGTGACCCACCAGTACTGGCCACCAGAGCTAGCCATTTGGGAAAACAAAAACAAAAACTTCGAGCCTACTTCCTACCATACACAAAATAAATTTCAAGTAGACTAAAGAGCTACATGAGAAAGAGAAACATCATAAAAAAGACTTACAAACTTAGGGTAGAGGAGACCTTAGGAAAGACACATAAAAGTAAAAATCTATAAAGAAAAAAATTAATAAATTGACTGTCAGAATTAATTGTTTCTGCCTGGTCACCCCCCAAAAAACCTTATAAACAAAGTTGAAAGGTAATTTACAGACTGAGAGAAATAGATGAAATATGTCTAACAGATGTAGATTAATATCTGGGAAATATAAAGAGTTTCCACAAAATAAGAATGGGAAAATATGAACAAGTAATTCACAGTGGATATGAAAAATGCTTACTAAAGTTAGTGTAACTTAAATAAAATAAGACATTTTATTTTGGTCAAAAATTACAATATTGATAACATTCAGCGTTTAAGAGAGTGCATGGAATTAAAAAGCCTGATCCACTGTTGAGAGTATAAATTGCCAAACAGTATTCGTTCAAATTAAATACACTATTACCCTTCCACCAAGAATTTTGCTATAAAATTAAAGCAACACTAAGATTCCATCTCAATCCTAGTAAGGATGGCTATCGTCAAGAAATCAACCAATAATAAAGGCTGGAGGGACTGTGGGGAAAAAGAAACACTTCTCCACTCTTGGTGGGTATGTGGACTGGTACAACCACTGCAGAAATCAGCATGGATATACCTCAAAAAACTAGGATTAGAGGTTCAGTTTCACCCAGCTATTCCCTTTCTGGGTTATCTTCCTAGAAGAATTAGAAAAATCATCTATCACAGCAATATACATGCACCCATGTTTGTAGCAGCACAATTTGTAATAGCTTAATCTTAAAAACAACTCAAATGTCCATCAACCGTGGAATGGATAAGAAAGATGTGGGATTTTTTTATACAATGGAGTACTACTCAGCCATAAAGAAGGATAAACTTCAGACTTTTAAAAGTAAATGGATGCAACTTGAGACCATACTCATAAGTGAGATAAATCAGACTCACATGTGTAAACATCATATTGCTTCCCTGGTGTGAGAAACAGAAAGAGTAAATAAGATCTAAAATGTACAATAGATCGTGAGAAATGGGAAAAATATTCAAAAGGAAAAAGCAACTAGGATGGGTGAAAGGGGGAAGACAGCAAGGAAAAGGGAAAAAATGCAAGTCAGTTATACTATTAATTAAAACAGGTTTGTGCTAATATCAGCTGGAGAAATTTTTATGACCGTATCTCATACCCTGAGCAACTACTTTAAAAATAACAACATGTAATGTATTAAGGGTTGTTATTCTCTTATTATTTTGCTATGAAACTTTGTTCTACTTTTTCCCATAAAATTAAAAAAAAAGAATTTTGCTATGAATCTACCTTAGAGAAGTACTCCTTTAAGTTTATACAAAAACATGGAGGAACCATGTTCTTTGTTACATTGTGTCTAGCCGTGAAAATACTTAAGCTACCCAAATGTTCAAGAGGGGAAAATAATTAAACATATACGCGTATATGCAAATGAAAAACATATACATATGTAATGAAATAGTGTTTTAGTGAGGCAGTTCTATAGGGAGTGAAGCTGAAATATCTTCAAGTTGTATTTTTAAATGAAAAGAGCAAACACATACCATATTTTACCATTTATGTAAAAATCCAACTGAAAAGCTCACATTTCTATTTGTATGTGTATGTAAAATGCATAGGCAGCTGTCTGTGAGGACCTGAACCAACCACTACGAACTGCCAGGACAGGGCTGGGAAGGGGGTGAGGAGAAGGGAACCCCTAGGCTTTATTTGTATTGCATGAATTTCTTTATTAAAAAAAAAACCTATGCATTTCTTGTATAATTAAAGATAAATTCAAAACTTTAGTTTTTCCTTCATGCATTTCCTGAACACATCTAGATGCATATCTTAGCTTACCCACCTTTGATTCTACTCCACGGATAAAGGAAGCACAGGTTTTCAGTTCCTCCTGTGGCTTCCCAGGGAACCCGGGGAATACTGTGGATTCCCAGAGCTGGCTATGGGCTTCACATAGTTTGTTTGCAAAGCACATGGGCTGTGGAGGCAGAGAAGACTTCATGGTCTAAATTGCACCTCTGTGTTTTTCTAGCTCTGAGATTTTGGTTAAATGAATCTCTCTGAGTCTCAGAGTTCCCAGCTGTACAGTGCTAACTAGTAACAACACCCACTTCTCAGGCCTCTGGGAAGGGGTGTTAAATGAATGTCAAAACTGCTGGGGCTTAAAAATATTTTTCAGTTTGAAAATACTACCCTATCATCAGGTTTAGAGATTATCTGTTCTTTCCAAACACCCTTAGGGCTGCTCTCCATGAACAGATCAGGGGGCAGAGATGAGTTCCCTTCCCTTCCTCTCCCCTTGGCCTTATCCTGTGTGTGTTCAGGTGAGCAGTGACCTCTTGTCGATCCTTTGATGAAGTCCTTGTCTCCCAGTCCCCATCCATCCACACACCTGCTAGCAAGTAGCAAAGGCTGTCCCTGCTTCTGGGAGGGTGCAGTCCCCCTGAGGCCTGAGCCTGGTAAGGGCTGAGCTGACCCTTCCCTTCATCTGTTAATGCAAACTTCGCAGCCTGCTGGAAGCCAGCTGTGAAATGTCTTCCAAACCAATGAAAGGGAGCAGATATGTGGCAAAACTCTGCCCCATGCTCCTTCTTGGGTCCAAGCCTCTGTTCACACCCACTTTTCAGGGAAGAGCGAGTACTCAGATCACCCTTCCACCCTCGGGTGTGGTGAGGGAGAAGACCTCTTCTACCTGTGCCCAGTCTGCTGGCCGGCCAGGTCACCGTCCATCCCTAGTCTCCAAGGTGCAGCTGCAGATGAGAGATGGGGAAGCAGGACTCTGCCCAAATGCCACCGTGCTGCTCTCTGTTCCGTTTACTAGCCTGCCACTCTCCTGCACAGAACACGCCTGTCACCAGGGAGCCTTATGCTTCTCTCTTTCTCTGCTTGGGACCAAAGAAACAAGAAGCCTGAGAATACTGAGCACAAGTTCCCTGTGTCTGCGCTCTCCCTCCTCCTTTACCTGCTCCCCAGGAGACACCAAACACTCACACCCAGCAGTGTGAGTAAACAGGCATGCACGGGCGCTCCAGGATTCATCCTGCTGAGATGGAAGATTGCTCTAAAGTTCTGCTCACAGCTTCCACCTTTGGCCAGGAGGGTACCTGCATCCCTCCCCGCCTTTATTTTTAAAGACATCCAAGAAAATAATATTCTGACACCCGAATCATCCTTTAAGACCTGTCTGAGGCATTATAGCCACTGTGAAGTCCTCTGGATCTCTCTCTCTTTTTCCCCTCACTCCTTCTTGCCTCGTACCTCTGTTCGTACCATCAAGCACACCAGTTACAGGTAAGACTGTACAGTATTGCGTGTGATGTCACAAGCCCACCTTCCCCACCATGTTGTGCCACCTGTATCTAAAACCTCTGCACTTGACTCAGTATGTGGACATATGAGACATGCACAGACTAAGGAATTGACAGATGGATGGATGGGGAGAAAGTCTCCTGCCATGAACTGAATGCTCATGTCCCCCAAAATTCGTATGTTGAAATGCTAATCCCCAATGTTATGATAATTGAAGCTTGGGTCTTTAGAAAGTGATTAGATCCTGATGGCAGTAGTCTCATGAAAGGGATTAGTGCCCTTGTAAAAGAGGTTCCAGAGAGCTCCCTTATCACTTCTATGTGAGATGACAATGAGAACACACCTGTGTATAAACTGGGAAACGGGCCTTTTCCAAATATGGTGTCTTCTGGCACCTTGATCCTGGACTTCCAGGCTCCAGAACTGTGAGTGATAAATTTCAGTCAGTTTTATAAGCCACCCAGATGATGGTTACAGCAACTTGTTCTATTACAGCAATCTGAATGGACCAAGCCACCTTCCCCGCTCATCCTCCCCAGTTTTTAGGATGTATGGTTGCATAAATCCCTTCTGCTTCTCACCCATTCGGCAACCCTAACTCTGCTGCTCTGAGTTATTTATGTCACAGCATCTTCACAGCTGTGTGTACTTTATAGACCAGTAATTCCTCACCTTCTAAGGGAGCCCAAGACTCCCTGAGAGTAGAAAGAAAATATGAACCTCAGGAAAATGTGGAAGTGCACAAAAAGATTTTTCATGGTCATGCTGGAGATCAAACCCAGGACCTCACACATGCTAAATAAGTGCTCTAACACTGAGCTACCTCTCAGGCCCCACAATTTGCTTAATAAAAAGCTCTAAGGCACTCCCTAGTACACTCTTCGGGCCTTCTAGCCCTCCATGGACTCAGACTCAGAATCCCGCCAGGATAGTCCACCCAGAGACGCATGTAACGGACTGCGCAGAAACTCAGGCAATAGTCTTCGCAGAGCCCCCTGTTCTTTCTCTTGCAGGTACGGCCCTGGGTTCATTGAGATGGTGGGAAATGGGTGGGAACTGTCTGTTCATTGACTCTTACAGGCTGGTGATCCTTTCCAAGAGTCTCACACTCTGTTTTTCTCTGGAGCACATACCTATTGCTCACAAAGCAAGTGAACCCGGGCCCCGCATTTTACATTGGTAATAAACAAGTGCCTTCTTAGGATCAAGTATTCTGGCTGGAATGGAAGTTCTTAGGGTTCTCCAGATGGGGACGCCCCAGGAGGCCCGGGTTGGTGGGGGAAGCCGGAGAACATGCTGGGGTGCTATCTCATTCCCCTCTCTTCACAACAGCAGCAGGAATGTTGAGTCTGTCTTCCGTGGCCTTGGCAAGAGCCCTCTTCAGACGGAGTGATTCATCCTGGAGGAGTCTGAGGACCTGGTCCACTGAATCCGCAGCGGAGTCCACAGCCCCTAAGCCAGTGGGAAATGTGGCCAAGGTCTGTCCTCAGCGGCAAAAAGCAACGAGGTTGAACTTTATATTTATCGATCCCAGCTTCTCTAGACCTTTACTATCATTTAACTCTCCTTCTAACCAAATCTTCTTTATCTCTTTTTTGCCTAGTTCACTGTCCAGAATCGGATTTTTTCCCCTCACACCATAAACACTTTGCCATTTCAGCAAACAGCCAGCCTGCTGCTCTGTGTTTATTTTCTCTCCGACCCAAGAGCCTCTTCATCATGGAGGAAAACTAGACGCGAAGTGTGGCCTGGAAGGTGTTAATTTAACCCAGTAAATAAATACTGCAAATTCTCAATTTCTGAAGCCAACTCAAAGGGTAAAACAGTGATTAATTTGAAGAAAATTTCTTTTGGCTTTTGAATGAGTTGGGGGTCTTTCCATATGCAAATGAAAGATAATCACGTGTCTGGAATTATGAACATTTAAAGCACGATTTTAAATGAACATTTGAAATGAAATAAATAATGAAAGAAAAAAGTCACAACTCAAAGGCTAATCTTGCAAAGGTCCTTCCCTCCCCCTTACTCAGACCATTTCCTGCTGGGAGAGACCCCAGGTACAGAATGACAGAAAAAAAACAGCCTAAATGGATGTGTCCTCTCTCCCTCTCAACTCTCTGGGTGTCTGACTTATCTTCTAATGAGGTTAAAAATGTGCTGTGTTTTGATTAGGAGAAATCTGAGGACCTCCTTCCTTCTCTCCCTGGACTCTGAGTTAGACCACGTTAGGGACAGCGGTAGGGAGATCATACCCTCAGGAACTGCTGTGACATTCTGCCTAACTTCCAGGAGTATGCAGGTCAAGTACAAAGATAATCAGTTCATTGGAGGGACTGGGCCTGATGGGGCTTTGGAATTTCTCTCTGATTAAAAGAAAAAAAAAATCTCAAGTTATTGAATTCTCCAATTCCTGTCCGATGTAGAGCCCAGCCCCCTGTGTAGGCTGGGTTCTTGAGGTACGAGGAGGAGGCAGAGTCACACTCTTCTCTCACCACCTCCTCCCTGACTCATTTGCTTTGTTTGGTTCCCTCCCCACCCAGGTCAGACAGTGGAAAAGATGGAACTTGACCTGTAAGTTGGTACTGTGGGTTCTCTCACCTGTAATTCCCTTGATAGGGTGAGGCTGCAAGTGATCCCTCTCCCCCACCAGGCCTCCAGCCCAGGTGGACTGCAGCCGCTGGCCCTGTCCTCCTTCTGAGAGGGCCACAACAGCCCTAGGACACAGGCTTTCTCCTCTCCCTGCGGAACTCCAGGAGGGAACCATCTAAGTAACGTACTGGCCCTCTTCACCTGGCCTCCGCCAACCAGTCTCTCTGCAGTAGCTCTCTCTAGAGTTCTCCAGCCTGGGGAGCTCTCCGAACGATCATCCTGAAGTCCCCTGCTAGGTTAATTGGTGAGAAGCAGCCCCTTCTGCCCCCCAACAGCTCACTCCAGAGGGGCCTCCCACCATCTCTCCTACCTCCTCATGTCCTGTGTTTATTGGCGGATGAAGAGATAAAACCTACATAATCAGTTTCACATGTTCTCTGAAAGCTACATAATATGAGTCAAGCCCCTATTTCCAGGTTTGCTGGGAGCACACGGGCAAAGGCCCGGCCCAGAGCTGCCAGGTATAAAGTGCGCTGCAAGCATTGACGAGGCTTGGCCCGGCACTGCTCTCAGCTTGGAGGCCATCCCGCCTCCCAAGAACCCACTTTCCTGCTCACCTCAGGTGTGTGGGGCTGAGCTTCTGGGGCCATTCATGCACTCATTCATCTGCAAACATATCTCCAAGCAGTGCTGTGAGCCAGGCCCTGTGCCGAGTGCTGAGGCTAAGTGCCTCCAAGAGCAGGAGACTCGCCCTCAGGGACCCTTCTTTCCTCCCAGCTTTTGAAGCAAGACTAACGTGGAGATAAATAACTGCCTTACCAAATGCAAGGTGTAAAGTGATGTCCCAGGGGAAAGGAGAAAGGTGCTGGCAGAAAGTCCATGCTCCTAACAAGGGCTGTAGGATGTGGTGGGGAGTCCTGTGGCCAGATAGCCTGGGTGAGTGCCAAGAAGAGACCACTTATTCAGCTTCCTCCCTTGAACAGCTGCTTCTTGGTTGGAAAGGTGGAGGGAACTAGTGTGAGCATCCTGATAAACAACCAGGACGAGCTTTAACACTTCCTGGGTACCTTCTATGTGGCTGCACTGAGCCAGGGGTTTCCCAACAATCATAGACATAGGCACCCGCACCCCTATTTTGTGGATAAAGAAGTGAGGGTGACTTGCAGAAACGGATCTCTGCACAGGAAGTAAGCCTACCTCTATCCCCAGGGAAGGCCACTTGCCCCTTGGGAGGGAACGAATTCAAGCTTTTGGCTCCTGACATCTGTGAGGTTTATCACCCAGACATTTCTACCACACCCACCCTTTTCCTTGAAACACCACGAAGGAAAGAAAGTTTGTCTACCTCCAGGCTTTTTGCATTTTGTTTAGAGACGAGAGAAAAACGCATTCATTATCCCATCTGGGGTGGCTCAAATGAGAGAAAAGTGCTTCTGTATTAGGCAAGGCACTCCACCCAAACCTTTCTATTTCTATTTAAAAAGCAGGAAGGTAATTTACCAGGCTGTGCCTGTCACTGTTTGAAAAGCAGAATGGCTTCTTTTATCCTCTGCTTTATTTACAGGTGCAACCCAGTGAGGAGGCAGCTATCTTCCAGGGAGTAACTTGGAGTGGCCCTGGGGAGACAAGGCAGCCATCAGATGCTCGGTGCTTGCTACATATGAGCAGTCACCATCACCGGTCACCGAAAGAAAGTCCTGTACCTCATCCCACCCACAGAAGTCATCAACAGACACACTCCTACCCCGCCAAAGGAGAATTGTGGGTCTCTGTTTGCTTCGCTCTGAATCCAGGTGGAGAAAAGAGGGCAATTTTCAGGTCCTACTTGGAAATGGGCCAAGCCAACGGGAGGGAAGATATCCAGAAAGACTTTCTGTTTCCAAGAAACGGGCCCCAAGGGTAGCTCTGATATTACCTCCTTTTCTGGAAGTTTTGGTGAGAGGACATTAATTTCCCTGGGGTGGTCTCTGCGATGTGTCTTTGCTGAAGATGTCTTTTGATGCTTTTGTGGAAACTCTCTCAAGGAGCCCTCTGAGCACTACCCCAACTTCTGTCACCTTTATCCGTGTTCACAGAGGACACAAAGAAGGAGGCACATCGACTCATGAAGATTAATACCAGAGTGGGCTCAAATTCGGCACCAGAATTGGCCATTGGAAAGCACTGCCTCTGTAAGTCTAAGGCATGTCTCACCTAGACTGTAGTAGTCAGGTTCATCCTCAATGGCTGGAGATGCAGTTGTGAATAGAAGTGTGATGTTAATCTTGTTTTCCAGTTTGGTTGGCTTAAAAGGTGCCTAAGAGATGAGTTAAGCACACTTCCTGCGTGTTTGGGTAGGTTATAGGGGTGTGACCTAGGGACTGTATATCTGATCCCTGGCCTCTTACTCTCTGGGGCTCCTACAATGGCCTCTGCTTCTAAGGTGCCATGAGTTGGGCAGCTTTTACCTACTACACCCTTCTACCATGAGGTTTGTGCCTTGAGTCTATAACCATGGACTGAAATCTCTAAAACTGTGAGCCAAAATAAACATTTCCTCTTTTAAATTTCAAGTTCAAGTATTCTGTCTCAGTAACAAAAGCTGACCAATAGAGGAGGCAACTTTATTTAATCTAGTGGAGGACACAGACAAGAAAGGAAATCACCAACTCATACAGCTAAACAAAGTAGGAAGCAGAAGTGTCTGCAAATGCTATGCAAACACAGAGAAAGAGTGAATCTATTCCCAGTTGGAATGGATGGGTAGAATTTTCCCTAGAAGGCAGCCTCTCACTTGGTCTTGAAAGTACAGGGTCTTCAGAAAGAGCCTGGGGGAGGTGGGATTGGTGGCAGAATTGTGGCACTGAAGTATTATCTAAGCCTACTCTGGGGCTTGGACAGGGTACAGCCTCACACCCTACCAAGGGACCCATCTTCCATGGGAGCTCCTTTCTGGCTGATGTTCCCTCTGGCCCTTGTTTCCATAGTGCCCGTGTATGGCCTCCATGACTGGTCAGTTGCATCTCTCCAGCAAGGACTTGCCCTCTCAAGCAGCAGGACCCAGGGGAGCTCCACAGGAAGGAAGCTGCAGCAGGTGAAAACTTCAGAGCCCCTGGATGAACTGACAGGAGTCAGGAGGGGGCATCTGAGTTTAACACTAGGTCATAGAGGTACTGGAATTCCCATCTTCTGGTCTCTTCCTCCATTAAAGTTGAGGACCAATAGGGATTTGGGATTTCTTGATACAGAAAGGGCAGCACAGCCTGCATTGCCGGGCATGGTCTTCACAGTCGTTGGTCATCTGGTATTTGCCTGACTACCTGCCAACCCTTCTCACCCCTATCCATACCCCAGGCTCCAAACACAAGGAACAGTTTCCTTTTTCCTAAACATGTCACCTCCTCCAACCTCTACCTGTGGTCTCCTTGGAGGACCTCCCAGTCCAGGTGGAAATCTGGTTTCTGCTTGGTGCTCTACCATCTTGGAGACACTTTTGTCCTCACTTGGTCATCAAGGTAGATATGATTGCCCCCACTTTCTGGCTGGGGGTCCAACCCAGAGTAGGTAGGTGCCATGCCCAGCTCTCACATTTCCTTGTTCTCAGCCTGGAGTTCCATTCGCCACACAGCAGTTCCAAGCTTTTAACGTTCCAGGGCCCCTTACTTTGTTTTTCCTTCCAAAGGCCTCCAGGGACTTCTATGATTTCATTCTCAGCCAATCTCAGCTCCTGAGTAGCATGAGACAACCACACTTAGCACACTGCCGTTTTGATCCGATCTCAGATAAAAGCAGAGATGCCTGATGTTTTAGTTTAACTGTGTGGCCCGAGTGCAGATGATGGGGTAGCATCTTTCTCTAGCTATTTCTGACATTGTCAGAAACCCTCAGAGCCTTATTACTGCTTTCCCTGGGGGTCCAAAGACCTTATCCTAGGAACTACTGTACTATTTCTGCAGTGACCGCAATTTTCCAGAGAACTAGGACCCATGGTGTGACAACTATGAGCACACACAGGAGGTGATGAGACAGGCTGTGCAACATCTATACTGCTTCAAGAAATCTAGGGTAAATGGCTGCTGTAGATTTGATCTGGAATGTCTCCCAAAGGCTTGTATGTTAAAGGTTTAGCCCTCAGGATGGCGCTATTGAGAGGTGGCAGAAATTTTAAAAGGTAGGGCCCAGTGGGAAGTTTGAGGTCATTGGAGTGTGCTGTTAAAAGGAAATGTGTGGCCCTCCTCTCTTCTCCTTTGATTTCCAGCCAGAAGGTGAACAAGGCTTTACCACCATGTACTCCGACCAGGACATATTGTGCCACCCCATGTCCAATGCAACAGGGCCAAGCTATCATGGTCTGAAGTGTTCAAAATAGGAAGCCAAAGTAAACTTTTCTTCTTTCTAAAATGATGCATCTCAGGTATTTGTTATAGTAACAGAAAGCTGACTAATGCAACTGCCACCCATTTATTAAGCTCCTGCTATCATCAAAACACAGCTCTTGCCTTCATAGTGCAACTAATTATTAACACACATGACCTTGGAATGTGGGGAACAGAGGAGATCGTGAAAGAATGTTTGGAGAAAGTGAATCTAAGTTAAGTTTTGGAAGATAAGCAGTAATTTGTCATTGATAAAGATAGAAGGTTAATAGGGAAGAACATAAAAATGGTTTGGGGATATGAAACAGCAAACATGAGGGAGCTACAATCAGTTACTGAGAATCTAGAGATGGAAACACAGATACTGAGAGATAGACTAAAATTTCCAGGCCATGAAACTCCTGGATGTCCACATGGAGCCTGTGTCGGCCCACCCAGTCTGCAGCCACATGCCCCATCTTGGCTGACTCATAAGACCTAATCTTGGACAAAAGTTGCCCCTGACCTTGAGCACACTGTGATTTACTCCTTCTGTCTGTGGGATTCCAGGTCCCAGCATTCATTCACCCATTCTGTCCTCACAGCAAAAAACAAGGCATATGCCCTGCCCTCAAGTAGCTTTTAATCTAATAGAGGAGATAATCAATCTGATAATCACAAGCATAAATATGGCTTATAAATAGCAAATGTAAATTATAAGTACTATGGAAGATGAGCTCCCTACCTACAGATTATAACAGAGAGACTTATCATACTCAGAGAAGTGGAAAAGCTTCCAGAAGAAAGACAAACAGAGCTGAGAACTGTTGGACAAACAGAAATTACTACTATGCTTGCCTTTGGCCCCTTTCATACTGACAATCTATTTCAATTTCCTTTTTTGGTTTTGAACTTAGCTTCCTCTTGGTTCCAGGCTTTGCTTGATCCCCAGGCAGGTCCAATTTCCCCAGACTGGGATGAGTAAGCCCTTCCCTTACTTCACCCTGCCTGCTGCTTCTCTCAGGGTAGAGTCTGATGTTAGGGCAAAGGGGAGCACTGAAGGGCTTTCAGCAGGAATGAGATCTCCAAGCCTGATTCTTCCCCCAGACTCTGCGCTTGTGTATCCAAGTGTGTCCTTTTTTGGCCTGAAGGCCTCCCAAACCTAACCTGTCATAATCTAACTCCTAAAGGCCCCTCCTTGCCCACTAGCTGAGCACCTTTCATTACCTACACACAAGGAAATGGTAGGTGCACTTTCCAGTTGCTCAGCCAGAATCCTGGCAGTCAGCCTTGTACCCACTCCTCTCTGTCTCTTCACTCTTCACATTCAATTTATTGCAGATTCCTCATCAGCTTCCCTTGAAAGTATATCTCTCAAGATCTCTCAAACTTACCACTCCACCACTTTGGCCCAGGTCCACACTGCCATTGTGATCTGAATTCTTGTCTTTTCTTTTAATTGCTCTTCAGCAATAGACTCAGTGGCTCTTCTAAGAAAATGTCAAATCCTGTCTCTCTTCTGCTCCTTTCCCCTATGGCTTCCATCTCACATATAGTCAAAGCCAAAGTCCTTACAATGTTCTCCAAGTTCATAGATCATCTGCCCTCCCCATCACTTCCTTGCCCTCAGTTCCCCATTGTCCTCTCCAGCCACACTGGCCCCTTTGTTGCTTCTCACATAGAAGACACATGGCTCCCTCTATCTAGAATGTTCTCCCTTCACCCTCATGTTAATAGGGTTCATACTCCTCCTCCATAATTGTCACTTTTTTAGAGCTATCTTCCCTGAACCCCTATACAGCATAGCACTGCCCTGTGGTCACTTATTTCCTTATTCTTTTTAGTATTCTTCATAGGACTTACCATCACCTGATCTACAATCTTGTGTGTACTTGTTTGCTGTCTGTTCCCCACCCACTTGATAGAAGGTAAATTCTGCCTAAAAGGATGTAAGTGTTATTCTTGGAACATACTGGGAACTCAAGAAACATTTGTGCTTAATTTTGTGTTTGATTATATTTGTGTTTTTAAGAGATTACTTTGGTGGGAAAAGAAATGGAGAGGTTGTGATGACAAGTGGATATCCAGGAGGATATGGCCAAAAAGCAGTTGAATATACAGGTCTGGGTCTCAGCAACATGCTGGAAATGGGGTCTGGGTCACCAGCACAAAGTTGGCATTTAAAATAGTCAGTGATGATGAAATCACTTAGGAGGACTGTACAGAATAAGTAAAAGAAAGAAAGATCAGGACCCTTAGGAGTATGAACATGAAGAGAAAAATGGGAAAATAAGGAATAAAATCAGTGACCAGGTGGTGTGCGGAGAGAGCCAGACATCATCTGTCTCCACCCGCTGGTCCCCGTTGTGGGAAGGAACTCCCTGAGGACAGATGGCTCACACAGAGAGAGCCAGCAGATCCACCTCTGCTCACAGGCACCGACAATAGGAGGATTTCTTCCTGGTAGCCACCATGAGCAGGGACACGCAGCCAGGTAAGCCCCACGCACCCACAGACTGCCATTGGAGGCCCTTGCTTCCTTTGGGCAGCCACCACCCACTGGGAGAATCAGACAAACACACCCCTGTGTGCCTGCCACCATTGCAGGAGTCCCAGGGTAGGCACTTAGGCTGAGAGAAGCAACCCCTCCAACACACACCCCTGGCCATTGGGAAAGCCCCAGAGTAGCTGCACAGGTCTAGAGAAGCCCACCTCACACCCTGCTGCCTCCCTGTA